>PJEM01003776.1:0-15409 GCA_004023845.1 Helogale parvula
TCTCTTCCCGCTGACTTTCCACTTGAAGGCCAGCTGCTGCAGTGTGACCCTGAAGGTAAAGACCCTGTGAACTCTCAGGGTCACACTGGGCAGTTCTGCCCGCCAGCTCCTAGCACCCAGGCGTCTCCCGGCCAACGGCAGGGCGCACCGGAGCCTCACCATTTGCCCGGGGCAGGGCCCGAGCCGCCCGACCCGGCTCCTCTCAGGCCGCACCTGCCATCCAGGAGGATTTCCACGGCGGGGAAGGGCTCCTTGCTCCAAAAACTTGCTCCTCTCAGAAACCCAAGCCTTGCATCCCACAGTGAGATCAAAGGCCGGAAGGCAACGCTCCTGAAGTGAAACGACAGCGGTTTCTCCCGGAAGCCTGAATGGCCCATCGCTGAGAAGTGATTTTAAAGAACAGGACTGATGGCATCAAGGGCCTGAGAGGAGAGGACGTGGTCAGGGAGCGGCCCGGAGACAAGCTGCTTCCCCCAAGAAAAAGGACCTTCGGCACCTTGGCTACGCGCCAGGCATTGCACTGGGTCTGGCTCTATACCCATGACCTCGTGTAGGCGGCAGAGTGACCCAGTGAAGGCGCATTACTGTGTCCACGTTACTGTCGCAGGATTTTTTTTAACGCAATACCCGGGCTTTGTCGCCTCACCACTTGGAAGAATGCAGAGGGGGACACAAAATGAGCAGCAGGCCAAGATCAGAAAGGTCGAATCGTCGGAAAGGTCCCTTTACAGAGAGGCGACATTCGAAAGTGAATGCCTGAGGACCAGAAGGCAGGGTCCTGGTTTTATAGGGTTCTGCTCAGCCCTCTGCCTCCCTTGCCCCTCGATTTTCTCAGGTTCTATCCTTCTTGGCTCGTTTGCATTGTACGAGCATTGTTCTACCGCCACGCTTAGGTCTTTGGTCAAATTCCAGAGGGGAAGCTGAGAGTAGGTGGGGTCTGTTACACTAACAAGAACCTTCTGCCTGAGGGGGGTTTGCTGGGGTCAGCCACTCCCAGCACTGTTCCAAAATAGGGGGTTTTACCCCCACCCGGGAACCTCAGGCCCTAATCTTTCCCTCCTGATTTACTGCCTATCTTCTCCCACCACATTACAGGCAAACAAGCTGAGTACAGGTGTTAATCTGAGCCCACACGGGCCCAGCACGTTTCCTTACGTCGTCTCCCTGTAACCATGGGCCTCACAGGTGCTAAAAAGCCCAGATCCGGAAAGCACGTGTGGCTCATTCCCACCGCCTCCTGGATGTGCCCCGGCGGCTCCCGGACGTCAAATGCAAAGCAACAGTGCGCGCTCCCGCATCGGCGCGGGGGAAGGGCTGGCCGACACCCGCCCCCGCCACCCCTGCGCTAAGGGTCACGGAGCCCAGCCTCGAACCCCGCAGCAACACCCCTGCGAGGCTGAAAGCCCTGACGGCAAGTACGACCACGGCGTTGTGGCTCCTTCCCGTGACAGGGCTCGCGCAGCTCTCCCCGAGGTGGGCACCAGCGTCTCCCAACGCAGTTCGGGCGCGCAAGAACCTGGTTGTTTATCCGCCGCTCACAAACTCTCACTTGGCCTCGGGGGTTCACCTGGAGCCCGGTCAGTTTCGGGTTTTCTACGTCGGGCTCTACCCGTCGGGGTCGGCTTACCTGCTGGCAGGACAGGAGTGAGGCTCCACACGGCAGGCTCCCCCTTCCCTCGTCCTCGGGGCCTGCGGTGGCTTCCCGGCAGTCGGCCTTCGACCTAGCTCTTGACCCTGGACCCCAGCTGAGGCCCCGTGGGTCCCTCTCGCCTTTCGGTAACCCTCCCCATGGCGGGGAATATCTGCAGTGCCGGGAGGAACCCTGGGAAGTTCCTGGCGCACTGCACTCTGGGACTGGGGGGCGGGAGTGGGCGGGGCTGCCACAAGCCACGCCTCCGTCCCCATTCGCCAGCCTAGCTGCCCCAGAGTCCCCCAGGGTAGTTGAGGGAAGTATTGTTCTGTGCGGACCAAAGAGAAGGCTGGGAATCCTCTACCGTCCCCACTGTCTCTTCCTTCTCTGGCTCCAGCCTCTGCCCCTTACCCGCGCCACAGTTCTTTTCTCCCCATGCAGAGAAATAAAACCACTCAGCAAGCAGTCTTCCTAGTGTTTTTATTTTACACCAAACCACAGTTTTTAAACTTGAAAGCCAAGCATTTGTGGGGCGCCTGGGTGGCTCAGTCAGTGGGGCGCTGACTGCAGCTCAGGCCACGGTCTTGCGGACCCTGCGTTCAAACTCGGCGTCAGGCTCTGTGCTGACAGCTCAGCTTCTGTGTCTCCCTCTCTAACCAGTTCGCAGCTCATGCTCTCTGTCTCAAAAATAAATAAACGTTAAAAAAAATTTTTTTAAGCCAAGCATTTGTTACTTTTGTTCTTTAATTTCACCCTTCTTTGGGGTCAGGTTGCCAGAGAAAATGCGAGTCGCCCAGTTACATTTGAATTTCAGGTAAATGACAAAAAATTGTTAGTATACGTCCCAAATATTGCATAGGATTTTATGCTCAAAACTATTTGTCGTTTTTCTGATTCATATTGAACTGAACGTCCTGTATACTTACTGGCTAAGTCTGCCAACCCTACTCTGGGAAAACGGAGGCCTGTTTTCTGACGCCCTCCATCAGGGTAGCGCTGAGGATACAATGCGCGTGCCCTTGAGAGGTGAGAGATTATGTTAATATTTCACAATATCATCCTCCCACACAAATAAAAATGCACACATTCCCTAGGTGTTTTTAAAGAAACCATAATAGGGGCGTTTTATCAGCAGAATCCATGGAGTTGGATACTGTCAGGAATCTATTTGGAACAAACGAAACTGTCGTATATCATGTAAGGTAGGACGCACACGTTTCCGGAAGCTCAGTTACTGAGAGCTGCTCTCTTGTAACTGTGTTCTGGTGGCTGACATTCAGACCATGTAGTCACCAGGGAATTCAACCGAAGAAAATTCAGCAGCGCTGCAGTGGCCCCTCGTCACACACATACACACTGGTGCTCATTTAAGCAAGCAGAATGGCAAAGGGCTCTAAGGTGCCGAGATCACTGTGTGTGTGAACCTGGACAAGTTACTTCACGCGCCTGCGCGTCGTGAAGGATCCAGCACAAGAATAAACACACCATGATATGAACGCTCATAGTCGGCATCGGTGACTGAATTCTGGTAGTGGACATGACACTTTCTAAGCAATTGAGAGCCACAGAGACGGTGCTCGCTTCGGCAGCGTGGACGCTAGATCCACCAGGACAAAGGAATGAGCTGTGGTCACTCACCCTTCTCAGAAATGTCCGAGTGAGTGACAGTGAGACTGAGAACATTTCAAAGCGGCTGTCCCTAAAAGCAAAAAGTCCGTGTTTGGGGGTATCCGCACCCTGCCTCCTGCTTGTCCTTAGTACCTCGTTCCAGGGGTGGCCTCTGCCCTAGACTGGGGATGGGCGTCCAGGCGGAAAGGTGGGGCCCGCAGCAAGACAAGGGAGGCCAAGAGTGCGCGACAGCTTTTCCGGAAGACACACCAGAGCTGGCCTCACCCAACCTGCTTGGGCCCCTCTGCCACTCCCACCCCTTCCCAACGCGGCTTCCTTTTCCTGAGCTGATTAATATTCCTTCCATTTCACACTTCTCCCTCGGGAGCAAAGTCGCCATGGTCAAAAGCAGCTGCATCCTGTGTGATAATACTGTGACCGCTCACGAGCTAACCTGGACCTCCAAACCCATTTTCTTTCTCTTTATCCTTTCTTTTTAAGTGTGTGTGTGTGTGTGTGTGTGTGTGTGTGTGTGTGTGTGTGTTTCTAGGGACTGAGGGCTGAGCAAAGGAGCAGGAAGGAGCAACCCCTGCCTTCAGAGAGCTTACAGCACCAGACAGCCCCAAGGGGCCAGGGGGCAAGTGGTACGTTTATTTTGTTAGTGACGGAGAGGGGTTTCCCACACACCAGACTCACCATTTCAGCCACCTTGTGACCCAGCAGACTGTGGCCTGTGACAGTTGCGGTAGTAAGGACTCAAAGAAGGCTCTGAGCAGCCGAGTATCTAACCTTGGGAATAGAGGAAAACGGAGAATGACCTTAAGGAACCAGCACCCCATTTCTCCATTTGTCTTATCAGTTTCCACACAACTGCTTCTGAGGCATAAATTCTTCTACTTCTCTTTTCCCCAATTTCTCAGTTTCTCTCCCGAAGGATGCTGGGCCTCTTATTCAGGTTTAGAAGACCGGACCAGGGCGAAAAAAAGAAGTAAAATTTACTCCAGGTCCTGATTTGTTTCTAACCAAGACTCCTGACTTAAAATTGCTCTAAAGATAGGGGACCAGAGAAGAGGAGTGATCCTAAGGAGTCGTGATGTCATTAGGCATCTTACCTACAGCCCCTATTCCTCCCTGCTCCGAACTACAGGACAAGTCAAGGTGAAAAGCAAAAACAGGTTGGAAAGGTGAGCAGAAAAACCATTAGCAAAAACCAGTAGCAGTTAACCCTCCTTAAGCAAATGTTAAATACACTTATTATAGCAATAAATAATAAGCAGGATGGAGTGTACATGGTGTAAACACCTTTAATACAATTCTAATTTTCTCTTTGCTTCAAGAGCCACAGATCGTTATGGCAACAAAACAGAAAAACAGATCACAGTATTAATTTGATATCTCGGCCTCATTTGTTCCACATTTGCGATACAACACATGCATTAACAAGCAGCCCGGGCTGAGCCAAAGCAGAGGAAACACGCAAACCATCGCAGGGCACAATGGAGCCCCCTCTCAGTCTTGAGTCTTGTTCAATAAAAAATATAATAATTTTCAACGAAGAAGAGAATGGTGGTTGCCCACACAATTCGCCGCTTGATGGATAACACATGAGAAGCACATCCTTCCACTCTTGCCAGCCCCACGATACCAGGGAGAATGTGGACAGCGAAGTCTTCCTTTCCAGAAAGTTCTCCACCACAAGTTTTGAGCTTGCGAAACTTGGCTGACCCGACTGTTCACTCCCATGTGCCTGAACCCCTGGCATGCCCCCACCCAACTCACTTTTTACTTTACAACCAGAGTTGTCTCTGCAGGACAGAAATCTGATTCTTCTGTGTAGAGAAGACAAAACTTTCAAATTGCTGGAGAGAGACTCTTCCTTGCATAGAAACTTGACAAGACCTAACAAGGTTAAATATTTTCCTGATCTGCAGCCCAGGCATTCCCTTCTTGAGTAGAGAACTTTTGCTCATGTCTCCAAGGAAGCAAGCATGTCTGAGACTATTCATGCCAATGTTCTTAATAGCAGGAAAAAAAAATAGAAACAATCTAATTTTCCATTGACGAGAGAAAAGATGGGTTATGAGTATAGAGATGTTATGCTGTATGTATTCTACCACAATTTTTTAATGTTTTATTTTATTTTTGAGAGAGAGATAGAGCATGAGCAGGGAGAGGGGCAGAGAGAGAGGGAGACACAGAATCCGAAGCAGGCTCCAGGCTCTGAGCGGTCAGCACACAGCCTGACGTGGGGCTCAAACTCAGGAACCGTGAGATCATGACCTGAGCCAAAGTCAGACGCTTAACTGACAGAGCCACCCAGTCTCAATTTTTTAAAGTAAATAAATCAAAAGACCAATACAGGGATCCTTGGAGTCCTGGAACTGTTCTGCATCTAGGACTTTATCAGTTTTGGTATTTTGGGTGTGGCCTTGTATTATTATTTTGTAAGATGTTGCCACTGGGGAACTAGGTAAAGGGAATGCAGATCTTTCTATATTATTTCTTACAACTGCAGATGAATCTGTAATTATCTCAAAATTTTTAAAAAACTATAATTTTAAAAATAAAGACAACTCTAGGGGCACCTGGGTGACAGTCAGTTGAATGACTAACCCTTGATTTCCGCTCAGGTCGTGGTCCCAGCGTCATGGAATTGAGCCCTACATCAGGCTCCGCACTGAGCATGGATGCTGCTTGGGATTCTTTCTCTCCTTCTGTCCCTCTTCCTCTCTCACATGCTCTCTCAAAATAAATAAATAAACTTTAAAAAATAAATAAAATTAAAATTAAACTCTATTTTAAGAAAAGATAACTCCAGATGTTGTGCAGAGTACAGTTTGGAGGAAGCAGTATGTGGCCAGGAACCACCGCTGGGAAGCTCTCTCAGTTGCCCAGCTGAGCCCTTTGAGCCTGAACCAGGGCAGGGAGGGGGGGAGGAGAGGGCGCTAAGGCAAATAGGCAGACAGGCTGGATGCGGTGAGATCATGAGGGAAAGAGAAAAGAGGGGAGGATAATGCCAAATTTTCTTCCTTGGGTGACGGCGCAGATTGTTGTCTGGACAACACAGAACAATCATCCAAGAAGTAGTTTGGAATAGGAGTGAGTGGGGGTGAGTACATCCATTGGGACAAAGGCACGAGGAGTGGCCTCCAGGTCATACACTGTCAGCTCAATGCCCAGCACTTAGCGTTCATTAAATACTGGACCCTGTGGGGATGCCCCCTAAACGTCAGTGTCCTGATTCCTGGCACCTGCAAATACGTTACATGGCAAAGGGGAGCTAAGACTGCAGTTAGAATTAAGGCTGATTAGCAGCTGATCTTACATACGGAAATTACGTTGGACTCCCTGGGTGGGCCCAATGTCGTGACAAAGGTCCTCACACGTGGAAGAGGAAGGCAGAAGGCTCAGTGTTCAGAGCAGTACACTGTGAGAAATACTCACCGGCCATTGCTGGTTTTGAGGATAGAAGGAGGCCATAAGCCAGGGAGTGCATAGCTTCCAGAAAATAGAAGAAGCAAGAGAAAGATTCTCCCCTAGAGCCTTCATAAAGGAATACAACTCTGCCAACACCTTGACTTTAGCCCAGTGGGGTTTTTACCTCAAAACTTAATGATGATAAATTTGCGTTGTTTAAGCCATTAAATGTGTGTTATTTTATTACATCAGCCATAGGAAACTAATACAATCCTTAATGGGTAATTGGAGGACCTGGCTTGGGAATTTGCTGGGCGGAGTTCCTGTCAAGTCCCAAATCCCTCAGTGGGGAAGGGAAGGTGAGATGGATGAGATAGAAATTAAACATTAATCAAAATGATAACCGAATACCAAATCGGTGACTAAGCCCACGCCCACTCCGTCGTCCACATCAGACAACAGGACACAGTAGAAACACACCTTAGAGGGACAAACAGCAACTGGACTTAAGGAATCTTAGGCAAAGTGCTGTCTTCTCCGGACTCACAGAATGAACTGCTCTGCCCTTGGCCCGTGACAGAGAGGCCCGGGCCCCTTCCTCTTTGTGGATTGCCTAAGAAGGGCCTCACTTTGAGAAAAAGATACGTAACTGCCCCCCAAGAATTCTCTAAAAATGGAATTCCCAGTTATAGCTTTCATACCGAAAATAGCATTTGGTATCGCCATGCATTTTAGCATTGTGTGCAGCCTTCGACAGATGCGCTCTGGTTGGATAGATCCAAGCGTGTTTGTCTAATACGGGGGCAATCCTGACTTCCTGTCTCTCCACATTTCTTCAGGGCCCATCATGGTGTAAATCTCTACGCCCAGGTTGGATTCAGAGGCAGGCAGTGTCCAGGAAAGGGGGACAAAAGTGGGAAACCAACACCTAGAGTAGAGTAAATCCAAAGACCACAGAGCTTCGAAAAGTCTGGGCTCTGTATCTCAAAGTGGTTGATTCCAAAAGTAGGAGATCAGAGATCAGGGTTCCAGGTGTGGGTTTTGATCTTGTGTTTCTCAAAACATCCAAGTAAGTGGCAAAGAGGAATCATAAAAGTGGTTGTGGGCGCATGACCTTGCTCTGCCACGAATCTTCTCAGAACGGCTGGTGAGTAAATCACTTACTTTATCTAGACCTCACTATCCTCACCTATAAAAGGAAAAGTCTGAATTAGACCCATCATCTAATTAAGTCTGAATTACAGACTGAAGACAAATCTGGTGACTCAAGTGGGCATACACCAGACAATATAAATTGTGAATGTTTATGCAGTTATCAATTCCCATTGTCAACATTTGGCTTAATTATTTCAAAAACTCTTTGACCACAGAAAACATTTAAAGCTATTGATGATAGGATAGGGACAAGAGGACAAGAACCAGGACTGGATAAGAAAGAAGAAACTAAGGCAAAAACAAATAAGTAGAGATAAAACGTCAAGAGAAATGAGATGAGAGCACAAAATTCAGTCCGAGATGCTCTGAGTTCTGGAGAAGCCAAGAGGAAAAGGGAAGCTTACCCAAACCAAAATACAGACGCAAATGAGCCACTCAATAAAAAACAGTTAGATACTATTCAAGGGTAAGACGAAGAAATTCTCCTGAGGATCCTTGCAAGAGAAGAAGGCTTAATGTACTGATCCATGTCCTCAAAAGCTTCCTTCTAGGACGCTCAGTAATGAGTTCCTTGAGACTGGTCATAGGTGGGTGGCTTTTCACCAGAATGAAGCTCGGCAACTTGGGCACGTAATGTACTAGGCTTCAGGTACGTAGCTTTCAACGGCTCTGGCTAAATTCAAAGAATTATTTTAGATCATTTAGATGTATGGAAGGACCATGCATCTTTCAGTGATCTTTATTAAAATTGTTTCCAACTAGCATCCAGATATCACATAAAGATTTCTGTTAACTTTTCTTTTTATGTTCATCCCAAATAGTAATGAAAAAAACCACCCCAGAAATATGGACTTCATCTTCAATGAAATGAAAGGATTTCTGTAACCAGAACGACACAAAGGTTAAAAAAAAAAAAAAAGCAGATGGAAATGACCAAGCTGGGAGCAGGAGTCATACCTAAGGGCCTACAGTAAATCGTCAGACAGAGAAGAAAGCAGATTCACAGGGAAGCTCAGAAAGCCCCCAGGACCCGAGGCACAGGCCCAGGGAAAAGCAAGGAAATGAAAGCGGGAAGTTTGTTCGAAAGTCTGGAGGAGGAAAACTTAGACTCCCAGGCCCTAAGTTCACCCATTCTGGCAAGCGATGTGTGCCCCTCCCCCCACCGCCGCAGGAACGCTAGGACCTTGAACCAGAGAGGGGGACGCATGTTGCCAGGTATTGAGGTGGGGGGGGGGGGGGCTGGGACAGGACGTGAGAAAACTTGAAGGCTCGCACACTGACAGGTGCAACAGCTCGCCCTCTGCTCCTTCCTGGCTCCCAAATGCCAGCAAATGGGGACATCTCAAGGCAACGGACAGAGGATCTTTCTCTCGACAAACTGATACACCATTGAGGAAGAAGGACCCACAGATAATAACACACGAGGGTCTCCAAGGAAAAAGCCTGCTGGCCGCACAGTACACCCCCAGTACCCCTCCCAAGGCAGGCGGCCCCGCACATGCGCACCGGGCTCCAATCAACTGCTTGTACGTCCCTCTTAACCATGAACCGACTGCAAAGGGTCACAAGGCATTGGAGGAATGTCTTCATCGTGAAAGAGAGATACCAAAACAAACAGAGCAACGGTACTTGGGGAAAACAAATTTCAAGCAAAGAATAAAACTTGGGGGGAAAGACCTGCCTATAAATAAGATCTGCAGCTGGATAAGGAAAAACCCAAGCAGACAACAGAACAATGCACTTATTAACTCCAAGGAAAATAAAAGTTGAACAAGAAATAAAATATGTCATGGATCATTACTTCACTCAGCAATGAGCAATATTCACAGAGTCACAACAGAAAACATGGAAGAAAGAGCTAATAAAACATTGTGATTTAGAGGCGCCTGAGTGGCTCAGTTGGTTAAGCATCTAACTTTGGATCAGGTGATGATCTCACAGTTCATGAGTTCAAGCCCAGCTTGAGGAGCACAGAGCCTAGAGCCTGCTTCAGATTCTGTGTCTCCCTCTCTCTGTCCCCCCTCTGCCCCCGCCTCTTCTCCATCAAAAATAAATACACATTTTTAAAATGTAATTTAACCAGAATGGGAATGGGAAAGGAGACAGGTGTAAGGCAGTAAAATTCCTCATCTTCCACAAAATTGACAAATCACAATACAGAACACTTACATTTTTTTTAGGAATGTGGCATTCTATGCTACAAGAAACAATAAAGGACATGAAAAGCTTTCTTGGGCACGTAAGTAGCTCAGTTAAGTGTCTGACTTCAACTCAGGTCACGATCTCACGGTTTCTTGAGTTCAAGCCCCACATCGGGCTCTACACTGAGAGTGGAGCCTGTTTAAGATTCTCTCTCTCCCTATGCCCCTCTCCCCCACTCACACTCTCTCTTTCTCTCTCAAATAAAATTAAAAAAAATTTTTTTAATGTAATGTGTTGGGCACCTGAGTGACTCAGTCAGTTAAGCATCTGACTTCGGCTCAGGTCATGATCTCACAGTTCGTGGGTTCAAGCCCCATGTCAGTCTCTGTGCTGACAGCTCAGACCCTGGAGCCTGCTTCCAATTCTGTGTCTGCCTCTCTCTCTGCCCCTCCCCCCCTTGAGCTTTGTCTCTGTCTCTCAAAATAATAAACATTAAAAAAATTATTTTAAATGTAATGTGTCTCTCAGACACACGTGAAATGTGCTAAGTGGTGGTCAATTTACAATCGCGTTTCCTAGGGTTCGGCCATTGGGCACACCAGTGCCACAGCGATACTGTTATCACAATCCACCAGCTAGGGAATGGAGGACATACCTCGGAGCACTAACTGTAGACTCCATGACAGTGGGGACTGTGCCTGTTATGTCCGCTTAGCACGACTGTCACACCCGCCATACTACATAGTAATAGCCAATGTTGTTTCCCACTTGCTATGTGCCAGTCACTAATGCCAAGCATTTTATATGTAGTAAGCCACTCAGCCCTGCCAGCATCCTACCATTGTCCCCCATCTCGTAGCTGAGACAATCGAGGGACACAGAGGACAAGTAACTCATGCAACCTCGCCACCTAGTACGTGGTGAAGCCAGGATCTGACCCCTTCCCTCTCGGTGACTGTGTGCTCAGTAAGGATCTGTGCAAGGAAGACAGCACAGCCCCGGACAGGAGGGAAGAAAAATGAACAGGAAGAACGAAAAGGAAAGGAAGACCAACTCTACTTATAAAATAATTTCGAAAATGATAGAACACAAAAACTCCACAATTCCACCCCAAAGAGGAGGAATATGGCCATGCTTAGCCTGGGAAAAGTTGGAGGCACGTCTACGCAAAAGATGCTTCCATAGGATGAAAGCCGAGAGCCTGCACCCTGGCTGGCTTTGGACAGCGCTGCCTCCCGGTGTCCTCCGCAAAATTACCCCGCTGCAAAATGTAGCTGGATTAGTGATGAAGCCTCCCCACTCCCGTGAGGGGACGGCGGGCGGGACAGCCAGCGCCTGACCTCATGGGACTCAGCATCTAGACCTGAAGTCAATGTTTGCATCTGTAATCCAATCTTCACTTTTTTTTTTTAATTACAAAAAAAAGAGAGAGAGAACAGCCTTGCGAGCAGGATAGAGGGGCAGAGGGAGAGAGAGAATCTTAAGCAAGCTCCATGGTCAGCGCAGAACTCCATGTGGGGCTCGATCCCATGTCCCTGGGTTCATGACCTGAGCTGAAATCAAGAGTCAGTTAGTTGCTCGGCGTGTCTGGGTGGCTCAGTTGGTTAAGCATCCGACTTTGGCTCAGGTCAGATCTGACGATTCATGAGTTCAAGCCCTGCATTGGGAGCCTGTTTCAGATACTGTATCTCCCTCTCTATCTGGGCTTCCCCTGCTTGCTCTCTGCCTTTCTCTCTCAAAAATAAGTATATGATTAAAAAAAAAAAAAAAGAGCCAGTTGCTCAACTGAGCCAGCCACGCACCCCCTAGTCTTTGAAAAATAGGCATCAACACACCAGTTATAAAACAGGATTTCTCTTGCTCGGCGCCACCTTCTGTCCCAGGGCCGGGGCAGCGCCCCCTGCAAGCCCCTCCCGCACACGCCTGGGTGCCGCCTCCAGCCACCATCACGGCCATCGTCCGCCTCTCCCACTCTCCTCCAAATCTGCTGCTCACAAGCTCCCCCATGTCACTCCGCCGGCACGGGAACCACAGGACTCAAGCAGCTGACCCTCTCTCTTTTGTCTGCACCCCACTGCAGCTCCCAAGTGCTCCAGCAGTGATCCACACGGAGCAGGTCATTGACCACCCTGAGGGCAGCCTTGTTTCCAGATGCCCCTCGAGTGCACAGTGAAACTGCTCCCCCCACTTTCTGTTTCCAGCCCTCACCTTCCAGAATTTGGGCACAAATCCACAAGGCCTTATGTAAAAATACATCCACCCATCTCCAAATGGCAACCCCTGACTCAGAATTGAGCCTGGGGTCATGACCTTCTTTTCCCCACTGGTTTTTTTTTTCTCCTTAGTTCCTTGACCAACGGACCCCTGGGAATAATTCTAGGAAATACGGGGTTTGAGAGCAAACACATGCAGACCATCCTTTCAGGAAAGAGAAGAGTTTTGCCAGGTGACTTGGCCAGGGGCCACTTTGGGAAGATGCAAGCTGTAACTGAATCACAGGGGAGGCCGGGGTCCGGGTCCAGGTAGAAGAGGCACGGGCCTTCCAGGAGAGCAGGGGTCAAGACGGGTGTAACAGAGCACATGGTGGCCCGGTGCTGAGAAGCCGGGGACCTGGTTGTGCTAGCCAGAGGGACACGCAGCAGAAAAGAACACAAACAGCGTGTACAAGAGTCCAGTTCTGGGAGTCTGTCCGACAGCTCCGCCCACACATATCCTGAGGCCCAGAATGCCATCCCAACCGCCTTCTCCCTCCTGCCTGCCTTTACCAGTGAGCCGATCAAATACATCCATTTCCAGCCTCTTAAAGTTAAGGCTAGGGTTGGCCATGTGACAGCGTCTGGCCATTTACTCGGAGGGTTTCCTGTTCGTGCCACCCCAGCACACACGCTTGAAGGCAAATTCTCAAGAGCAGAGAGGCTTTGCATCTCACTTCACTTTCATCCCTTCCTAGCTGAGTCACAGGAGCGCACCAGGAGGACCAAGGCCACATGGGAAGAGAGAATCCCAAGCAGGCTCCACACTCAGCATAGAGCTCCATGTGGGGCTTAATCCCACAACTCTGGGATTATGAACTGAGCCAAAATCAAGAGGCAGACGCTCAACTGACTGAGCCAGCCAGGCGCCCCCTGTTAAAGCCATTGTAAACATATTCACACTTACATGTGTATTTATAATCTATTACTTGCAGGAAAACGCGTTCCGAGACACCACAGGATCACCTGCAGTGTCACAAAATGGGAGCGGTGAGCACGGACTGGGGACGTAAATGGCAAGCCATCCACACTGTGGAACGTTGCGTCTGGCTAACAAGGCTGTGTCAACACACAGGGACACGGAAAGATCTTACGGTATATTGTCCAGTAAAACAAGTCAACAGAACAATGTGTACTATTGATCCGTTTATGTGATTTTAAAAAGTTTACGTGTGTGTGGAGATTTCTACCTATTTACTTACCCACGTATGAGTGTATATACAAAAGAGGTGTCTGCACCAACGGCTAACAACGCTTGTTCCTGAGCTGTGGGAGAGGAGGGCTGGGCTGCGGGTAAAAAGGGGCTTTCGCTCTTCCCTCTGTGCTTCTGGGGAAAAGGTATTTGAAAAGTACAGTATTAGTTTGCTCCCTTCGTTTTGGAAAATTAAATTCCAGTCTTGCTGAACTGAAGAGAGTTGAATGCCTTGGGAGCGCATCCTCTAGATGTCTATGATTCTAGAATTCCAAATACCCCGGTCAACCCCACCACCAGAGAGAGAGAGAGAGAGAGACAGCCAGCTGCGTGGACAGGAAGCCAGGGATGCCATGTTGATGGCATGAACTCTGTGTATCTGCCTTCTAGAGAGCCTAGAAATGGAGTGCTAGCTCCCCCATCAAAGAAGCAAGTGGGTCCCAGAGCTGATCCTATAACCCCTGAATCCACCAAAATGCCCTTGCCCCAGTGCGTCTGGCCCAGGCGGTGTGCTACCCATGAGGCGGGGTGGGGGGCGTGGGGGAGCCTCCCCTCGGAGCCCCGCCTACCTCCTCCCCTACCTCCTCCCCACGGGTCTAGGAGTCTGGAAGGAGAGCTCCCCAGGGCTCCTCCGCGGCACCAAGGAGCGTCCTGGTGCCAAGGCCTCCGCCGGCCTTCGACTTCCTGCGCTCTCCTGAGTGCGGGTCTGCCGAGCACCATTTAGCAAGCTGAATGTGTGTGACCTGTGAATTACGCAGCTGCTCAGAAGGATAATTGCTCTGTAATGGAAACCATAATGGGTGTGAGGGAGAGAGACTATTCAACAGCGGCTGCCCTGCATGTCCGAGGGCGTCCCCAGGCAGGGTTCCCTGCGCACTGGTCCCTGGGTGGGCCTGATGCGGGGTGGGGCGGGGTGGGGGGGGGGGGTCCCGGGGGGGGGAAAGCACCACAGGGGGAAGGATCCAGGAGGAAGGCTCCACATGCACACTGCGGCAGGGAGCTGGCCAGACCCTTCAGAGGCATCATGTCAAGTGAGTGCAAATTAATGACAGTGCAGATGAGTGGATGGGGGTCCAGGACGGCATGAGAGCCTGTGGGGGAGACCCAGATCTCCCACGGGGGGAGGGGAGTGGGCTGCTGCTGCTGCTTAGGGCCAAGTCACACTTCAGTCCGATACTCCAGGGGCTCCACACCAATGGGCCCCCTATTGTTCGTGCTCGCCCAAAGCTGGGCAGCCACAGGGGGGCAGCTTGGTGTCTGCGCACGTGTGGACACGGGCAGCCCTGAGCCCTGCAGGGGCCACAGTGCGGCTGTCCCGTGGCAGGCCAGGGAGGTGGATGGGGACAAGAGTGCCACAAACAGCCCCAAGCACCTGTGGATGGGGATGGCTGGGCGGGGAAGGCCAGGCAGAAGGCTGCAGCGGAATCGTGCCCTGGGGTGGGTGGTCAGGGCCCAGACTGCGCATCCTTCCATATGTCCCTCGGGCTGTCCCTCCCCTTCTCATGTCAGCCTCCGGGGCTTTGCAGAGGCCAAAGGGTCCGTGGGAAGCATGTGATGGGGTGAGACTGAGGGTCTGGGGTTTGTCTTGAGGACATTGTGGGGCCATCGCACTACACCCCATGTCACAGTGGTTCCAGGGACCCCGGGGAAGAGTCCCCCCACCCCACCCCCGTTCACGACTCCTCCCCCCTCCCTAACCCTTCCGCACCCCAGGCACCCCCACCTGCCCTGCTCTCCTCCTTCTCCAGGAGGGTGGAGTGATCCCGCTTGCCAGGGGCCCTGGGGGGGAGAGAGGGGGCCCGGCTCTCTCTCACCTCAACCCTGTCCACTCCCCACACCTGCACCCCAAGGATGCGGAACCCCCGGGAGCTCTCTGGTCCCGCCTATCTGCCACCTGCTTTCCCTGCCCACCGAACCGGAGCTTTTAAAGGAATCAGCTTCAAATGTGGGGGGAAACCCCAACCCCCCAAGTAATAAAGAATCATGTAATTACTTTGCAGCTCCTTGTCCTTG
>PJEM01003776.1:15509-100544 GCA_004023845.1 Helogale parvula
GGAGAGACTAGAGCGAGTATTTACCTGGGCCACAGTGTGGGGTCGGGGCCCAACACCTAGAAGCCAACAGGGCCTGCGTGACCCTCACGCCCAGCGACTCCTCCAGTGCCCGCGGCTCTGGCCCCCATTCACCTCTGAGGACAGCTCTCACCTGCCCCACCTCGCTGTACCTGCTGGGAGGTGACTTCCCGCTCCGCCCCCACCCTCCTGCCTCCGCCCTCCATCCATCCATGCTCCATACGACCTGTAGACAATCTTCTAAAAACGGCAGGGGCGCCTGGCTGGCTCAGTCAGTTAAGCGCCTGACTCTTGCTTTCGGCTCAGGTCATGGTCCCACCACGGAGCCCCACCTCGGGCTCTGGGAGGGCACACAGAGCCCGCCTGGGGTTCTCCAGGACCCGCCTAACCCAAAAGGATCTCATCTCGATTCTTACCTTACTTCCACCTGCAGAGACCCTATTTGCACACAAGGGCACATTCTGAGGTTCCAGGTAGATGTGAACTTGGGGGTGCCGCTGTTGAACCCACTATAGCTACTACGTGCAGACCTCATGCTAGGTATCTCATTGTCTCACGATTTCATGGACCATGGCTCTTATTCTCACTTCCAATAAGGAAACTGAGGCTGGAAGAGAGGCATTGCCCCAGGCCGCACACGCATATTGGAACACCTGTGTCCTTGCTTCCCCTGCTCTGCCGTGCTGTGGCTGAAATAGGGTCCAATACAGGACAGGGTCCACACTCCGCTATGGACTTCCTCCGGTCCATACTGGGTGAGGGACTACACTGCTGAGTATTATATAAACCCAGACCACAGAGAGGCAGAAATCCGAGAAGCCAGCCCCAAGAGTCAGCCCGCCTCTGCTAGCCAGGCAGGAGAAAACCCAAAGGAAAGGCAGTGGTGGACCAGGTCTGTCTCTCTGCAGAGACCAGCGGTGACGAAAGGGCATGTCCAAAGGATGCCTTCATTCAGACAGCAATTGTGTTCAACCGGATGCAGACTCCAATTTGAGCCCTTGCTTCTAGGACAAGTTTTAAGCACATGGTCCTTGGATCTTGAAAGAGGGCTTGGTCACCTGGTTCCCACACAGACAGCACAGATTTGCAGAAAAATAGAAGACACCAACCCTCTACGAACCGATGCAGAGAGTTGAGGGAAAAAGGCAGAGATGCTGACAGGAAAATGCACCGAAAGAACACCACACAGTGGCCACTGGGGGTGAGAGGGAGTGTCTTGGC
The DNA here is from genome assembly GCA_004023845.1 of Helogale parvula. Lineage (NCBI taxonomy): Eukaryota > Metazoa > Chordata > Mammalia > Carnivora > Herpestidae > Helogale > Helogale parvula. Next base: position 16,749 of record PJEM01003776.1, read on the forward strand.
TGCAGTGATCACGCAGAAGAAAAGTGAAATGAGGCCAGAACCTTCAATGTGAATGAGCAGTCAAGAACAGAAGCACTTGTTTCTTCGCTGGTTAAGAAACAAACCAAGCAGTAGGTGCCAGGCCACTCACCCAGGCTCTTCCCTGCACGCCCAGGGTTCCCTTGGAGGAGGCGTCTCCTGTTCCCGGAAGGAAGAACTCAAAGGGGCTCACAGTGATGCACCCTGGGGAAGGCTTCAGTGACTGGCTTCTCTTGAGGGTGAAGGTGAGGACCACGGGTCTGGGCATACCTGACAGGTGCGAGCAAGGACGCCGCAAACAGCCAGCGGGCGGTCCCCAGTGCAAACCAGGCGGGGCCACCTCCTTGGTGGCACCTTTCTTTGGGTTCTGGTTCTAAAGTGCCCTGCGGTCTCTCGAGAGAGTCAGATCGCACCGCCTGCATTTCCCAAGGAAAGCAGGGCCAAGGTTTGCGCAGCCAGCGAACAGCAGAGCCCGTGGATCTTGTCTGGAAGTCTGGTATTGCACGGAGTTGGGGTCAGCCCACACACGGGTCTTCCCTGAGGTTTTCCCTCCAGAAGCCAAAGACATTCTTTTGTAATCTTTTTTTTCTCCTAGAACCTTTCTGTGATCTGCGATTCTGATAGATTTTTTCAAATCAATTTGGTTCTCTTAGAAGGAGCGCATGCCCTCCGGCTTGCATGTTCTAGGTGCTCAGTAAACACTGCTCAGTCCGTGCAGGTCTGCGTCCTGTCGCTGCCTCCACCCTCTCTCATCTGCAATCGCTCAGTGTGTATTTATCTGTGTGCACAGTTGCCCCCCAGATTGTGTGGGGACACAGAGGTCCGGGGCATGGTCACTGCCCTCAAGGGACTCACGCCTCAGGTAGATGGCAAGACCTCCTCTTAGGACAAGGAGTTGGACCCAAGACAGCATGGGACAGGTGTCAAAAGAGTGACCTGGAGGTGCTCATGGGAGGAGAGAGCCCGTTGAGCTGGAGTGGAAGATGCCCAGAGGGCGGAGAATTTGAGCTGACTTTGGATAATGATTCCCAGGGCTTTTTATTTGGAAAAGAAAATAATTTCTTTGCTTCGGTGGCCACTCATTTTCTGTCTTCTTCACACTTCCTCAAGTTGCAAACACTGGGGTGCCCAACACACCGAATGTCTCCTAGGGATTGTCTATACTAGCTCATTTGCTGGCCTCAAGTTAAATACCAGCCATTGGTGGACAACTCCCACTCTTACTTCTGCAGCGGGGATCTCTCTTCTGAACTACAAACCTGAATATCCAACTGTCTCGTCAACATCTTCCCGACGACCTCAAGGAGACCTTTCCAACGCATTGTCCAAACTCTATCTGATCTTCCCTCAGATAATCACCACTCCCCCTTTGCCGCCACTCAGCCCAAAAGCCTGAGCACTTGGCTCCCGCCTCTCTTTTCCTTGGATTCAACATCTGATTTGTCAGCATTTCATGGTGGCACTAGAGCTTCTCAGGCGTCCACTGTGACCCGAGGACAGAGCTGCCATCACCTTCCGTCTGGAGTTCTGTGGTGGCTTCCAGTGCTGACCGTGCTGCGTAAGGACTGCCTCTCTTCCTCTCTGCCTCCCCCTCCCGGACCCGATCTCCTGCCATTCTTCCCTCTTGCTGACTCTCCAGCCGCCCTGACCTCCTTGTTGGTCCTCCAGCACGTCACCCGTGTTCCGCCTCGGCTGCTTCCTCGACGGCAAAACCTTTCAGTGTCGCTCACGTGTCATCAGGCCCCATAACCAGTCCTTCGGGTGCTGAACCCCAGCACTCTCATTCCTGTACCACCGGTGCTCCGGCAAACGGTCAGCAACGGGGTTCCAGCCAACGCTCACTTCCACGGTGTAAATCCCCCCATCAGGGCCAGCTTCCGGCAAACTATGACCCGAGTCAAATCTGGCCTGCGGCCTGTTTTATGGGACATGCTCATTTGACTATGGATTATCTGTGGCTGCTCTCAAATTACAAGGCAAAGTAGTTGTGATGCAGTCCATAAATACTATCTGGTCCCTTACGGAGAGCGTTTGCCAACCCCGGACATAGAACAGTGCCTGGTACAAAGTGGGTTCTCAAGGGGCGCCTGGGTGGCTCAGTTGGTTAAGCAGCCAACTCCTGATTTCAGTTCAGGTCATGGTCTTGGCACTCATGAGTTCGAGCCCCATGGCTCTGTGCTGACAGTGCAGAGCCTGCTTGGGATTCTTTCCTCTTTCTGTCCCTCCCTGCCTCTCTCTCTCAAAATAAATAAACTTAAGAAAGTTATTTTAAAAAATTAGATTCTCAAGAAACATCTGTTGAATGCATGCATGAATGAAAATTAAGCAAAAAAAAAAAATTCATTGTAGAGACATTCGCTCTAATCCTGCTTGGTGCAGAAGTCCCTCCCATTCTACAGAAAGAACTAGACGTTGCCCATCGTGTTTGAGGAAGGTGAGTGTGAGACAGCACACCTGCCCCCGAGGACCAGGATGCCCCAGAGCCAGGAGGAAACACCTGCCGGTCGCATATGGAGCTGTCTCCCCCCCAGGGCTGGCACCGAGCCCAAGCTGCCTCTCCCGGCCAATCAAGGCTGGATACTTTTTATAGAATTGTACCATTTTATCTTCACACAGGACCCTCGCAAGTTCCACTATTTAATTCCCATTTTACGGAGAGTGAAACAGAGGCTCCAGAAGTTTAAGCGACACCCTCAAGGTCACATGGCCAAGGAGTGGACTGAGGGGGATGGGACCCAGCCTGTTAGACACCAGGGCCCTAGACTGTCCCACTTCTGCCCACTTGTGAAATGTTTGCCTCCACTGGGGGCATGTGACCAAGGGCTGAGCCTTCCCGGCTGATGATAAAGGGACAGGCTCAGTGACATTCCAGGGGAACTTCAATGTCCTCATGGGCTGTCACGAATGATTTTTAAGATTGACAACTGTGGCAGAAATGAAGCTCCTTTCCGCCGGTAAGGTGCTGACAAAACTGAGGGCGGAGGAAGCTGGTCGGCGAGGAGACCTCTGGCTTCATCTATCAGTCCTGGGTGTCTGGTCGGACGTCCCACCCGGGTTTTACATTCTCGAAAATTCTGCTGAGGAGGCAACATCCTATTTGCCAGAAGAGGAAGTGGGGTGCGGAAGGGAAAGGGGAAAGTGGTGTCTCCGTTTCCATAGCAACTGGGCTGGCCTGAGGCCAAGCTCAACACGGGGAGCACCTGATTCCAAGCCCCTCCCTCATAATCGGGCCACTCCACTCGGCACTGGTTTTAATTCAGTTCAAGGGGAGATCATATATTAAATTAATTGGACTCCGGAATGATAGTAGACACTCAATAAATTATCCAAACACGGCAATCTGGAGCTGGCTGGGACCCTGGACGCCACCGGGCCAGCGGCTCTTTGCCACGTGCCCACGTGATTCACTCACAGGCCGAGCAGGTTGGTGGAGCACACACGGATGACCCAGAGACCCAGGCCACTGACCTCCCTGCCACGCTCCGTCCCCACCAGGCACTCTGCTGGCAGAGAAATAATCATTGGAGGAGCCTGGTCAAATTGAGCAGATTTGGAATTTTCCTCCCAAGAGCCTTCAGATTCCTTGGCCCCAGATTATCCGTGTGAGGGAGGGGAGAGGTCGACATTATTGCCCCATTTTAGTGATCTGGGAAACTGGGGAGCTGAGGTTCTAAGCGGCGGCACAGTCCTCTGGTTAAGAGTGCGGGTTGTGGGCACAGACAGACCTGGCTTCCAGGCTGGGTCTGCCCTCTCTGGCTGCGTGATCTTGAAATCACTGAACCCCTCTGAGCGTTGGACTTGTCCTGCGTCAAGTGGGATGTCATGCCGTGAGCATGAGGAGGCCCGGTCCACGTGAGCCCTTGATTAATAAGTGTTTGCGCTGTTAGGACCAAGTGCTCCCCTATCGCCTGGTAAGTCCCCAAGGGGCCAGGACTAGGGGTGCAAACCCTTTATGAGGGAGAAAGCTGAGACTGGAAATCAGAGGACCAGCCTAAGAGGGCACGGAGGCCGGGTGACGGGTCTGGGCCCAGAGCGCAGTCCTAGATACTCCCACTTGGCCCGGAGTTTTCCGCAAACGCTTCGGTCACTCGAGCGTGGAAACGCTCTCTCCAGCCCCGTTCATGTGCATGTGCCACTTTCAACGAGACTGGGAAGTCAGCACTTTGTCTGAACTCCTCTGGGGTGGACACATGGGAGGAAGAGCCCACCAGCCCAGCAGCCTCCTAAGAAACTCAGACCCTGGAAGAAATGCGATTAAAGTCACGAATCCCGGGAACAGTGGCTGCGCCGTCACACAGTCACACGGTCCGGGAGCCAGGGCAGGGAAGAGCTGATCTGCAGGCGAGTTGACACTGCTTGGGTTTGGATTTACAGTCTGGCAAGGGGCCATCCATCACATTTATGGGGAGATAATCCCCTAAGGTCGCCTGGAGCGGCAGCCTGGGCCACCGGGGGAGGCCAGCCCACGCAGCCCCAGCGAACCTTGGCATGATGAGGCCTCTGTAACCGGTGAGAACGAATGGGGCAAAGGCCACCAGGGAAATGGAGAAAATAACCAAAAAATAACCAAAAATAAAACCAAAAAACCAACAACCCATCACCCATACTCCACGCATTTCTCTTCCAAGAAGATTCGTTCATACTGAATTCATTTCCCCTTCCAGGCCACTGTCAGAGACAGTGAGGACACAAGGAGGCTGCTTCGGAGAGCAGCCCCCGTGCTCCCAGCATGGCGGTGGGAGACGCGGCCAGAAACTGGCTGGGCCCAGGGCTTCTCTGGACCTCACCGTCTCCTTTATAAAGTGGCCAGGTTAGACCAAGCTCTGACACTCTGTGACTCTGAGGCCCCAGAGCAAGGCTGGCGGCCGGACTGGGCTGGGCTGAGCCCTCCACTCCAGCGACGAAGGGACACAGCACCCTGGGTCCCCACTCAGCCCACAAAAGGTTCGAGGATGAGAACGTCATGTCCCCCTGGGAAATATTTTTTTAGACACTGGGCTTAGTTTGGCCTGGAGGAGTGGGGGACCACGGAGGACTTTGGAATACACATGTGGGGCATTTGGATCCTACTCTACAGTGAAGTGGGGACTCCTTAGGGATTTCTAAGAGCACTGAAGACATCCAGCCTGTATTTACAGGTGATTACAGCAGGGAGACCAAAGGAGAGAGGGTCTGGGCTCTTGATTTCCCAGGCAAGGCGCGGGCCTGGGAGCCTCCTGAAGCCCCTCCGTTCAGCCCTGTGGGTTTGTTCCCATTCCATTTGAAAATTGGAGCCTCTTTGAAAGCTTACGGTTATTATGATTATTATTTAGTCTTTTATAAAGACTTAGAGGCATGAAAAGCAAGGAAGCAGAAGAGCAAAACTATGTGCATCCAGCCAGAGGGAGTTCTATTTGCCGTCCTGAAATCTCTGCCTCTCACTAATTAGAGGAGCCAAGAAATCACCCTTCCAAAACTGGCTTCTCCACCAGTAATGCCAACTGCTCAACCTTTTGTGGGAACGTGCTGCTGGCCCCTTCTGGAGCCCAAGCCCTGATGGCAGTGTGCCCCAGCCGCGCGACTGAGATATCCACTCGGTGCCACCCTCGCCTGTTAATTGCTGCCTACAGTGTTCCTCGCTTGCCCGCTCCGTGTGCTTCAGAACCAGGCCCCTCCCCGGTGCCCCCGGGGGCCAGGCCGGCTGGGCAGCTGTCCCTAATGCCAAGCCTTGGCTGCAGTCCCTCTCCCGCATCCAGCCTCACCATCTGGGTGTCTTGCTCCACTCTTGGCCACGCAGAGCAGAGGAAGAGCTCGGGCAGGCGACAGAAGCCCCCGGAGCTGGACCCCCACTCGCGGGCGGCCTCCTCTCCGGCTCAGCCGCCCTGGGGTGGTCTGAGAGGAGATGGCAGGACAGTGTGACCACCCAGGGTAGCAGGTGACCCTTAGGACTCTGGGGCCGCCAGACAACATCTGGATCTCTGCCCCACATGGACAGGGAAGAGGAGCCCTAGGAAGGAGGTTTCCCACAATGGAAGACTGTAATGTTGTGACTTCTAATAAACAGAAATTTGGTCTTTGTCCCCATTCCTGGCACAGAGCTCCTAAAACCCTTGGAAATTCCTAGAGGGCGAAAGCAATAAAGATGTCATTGTCATGTTATTGAGATGACTTTTGGAAAGCACCAAGGTCACCTACGGTTGGGGGGCTGGTCACCAAGGGAGCCAACCATGTGATTGGATGGTTGGAACTTTCAGTCGCTCCACTGACCTCTGAGTTGGGGACAGGGACTGGAGAATGAGTCAACCGCCAACGGTCAGGGATTGAATCCACCCTGCCTAGGTAAAGAAGCCTCCAGAAAACCTCTGCGAAAGGACAGGTTCAGAGAGCTTGGGTGGGTGAAGGCGCAGAGGAGGCACAGACCCCGTTCCCCGTCTCTGCCTGTGCTTCTCTCCCATCGGGCTGGTCCCTTAACATCGCTCTTCATAATCCAGGAATCTAGTCAGTAGAATGTCTGAGTTCTGTGAGCCACTCCAGCGAGTTCCCTGAGCCCAAAGCAGGGGCTAGAAGCTCTGATCTGCAGCCAGTCAGCAAAGCAGAGTAACGACCTGGACTTGCCGTCACACGGGCCACGTTGGGAGGGGTGGTCTCAAAGGACCCAGCCCTCAGCCTGTGGGACGTGAGGCCATCTGCAGGTAGACCGTGTCAGGGCTGAGCTGTTTGGTGGTGTGGGGGGAGAACACGCGTACGTCAGCCCTAGTTTCTGAATCACAGACAGGAAACAGGGTTGTTTCACCCAGAGAAGAGAAGACAAAGGGACACACTGCAGGCTTCCTACGAGAACCGTGGTCACTACGGAGGGGTCAGAGTGACTCGGTTCAACCCCGAGAGGTGGAACCAGGGCCTCAGGTACCAGCAACAAAAAGACAAACTTCAATTTGGAGAAGGAGGGACATTTTCATCGAAGGTGTGGGGGCTGCCTCGGGAGATGGCATGTTCCCCGATGAAGGTGTTGGAGAAGCTGGGTACCACTGCCGGTGGCCTCCGAAGGCTGGACTCCGCCTCCTCAGGGCTCATCAGTGCTGCCCCCGCCCAGAAAGTGTGCCTGTGCACCAGGTGGAGGGGACAGAAATAGCACCGGCTGGAGAGTCGAAGGAGACAGCTTCCACTCCCAATTCTGCCACAAGTCTGTTCACAGTGGGGTTTGGTGGGTCATTTAACTTCTCTGAGGCTCGGGCTTCTTGTCTGTAAAATGGCAGGTCTCAGAGATGCTCACCTCTGAGTAATTTCCAATCTTAAGTGTGCCCAACCCCGACCCTCACTCTGTCCTATGACCAGAAAGGGGCTGGGCATGGGCCCTCAGAAGTGCCAAAGTCATGGAAGAAGGCTTCACAAAGGTAACCCGAAGTCGGGGGGCACAGCTGGGGGTGCATCATGCAGGGTTTTCTCCAGGATAAAAAGGTCAGTTACGCCAGCAAAGCAGCTCTGAATCTCAAATGTGAAAGCGATAGGACTTGGGGCAGAAATCACCCCTTGCAATTTGGGATGAATCTGACTGGCTTCAGGAACTTCAAGCAAATATAAGGACAAGACAGCTGTCACTGGGAGCGGACCACCACCACCACCCCCTTTCATTCGGCCAAGCAGCAGAACGGACGGTGGAGCCGGCTCATGGCTGCATCCACCGGCAGTGAAAGCTCTCAAGACAGTGGAAAAGACTTGTAATTCCTCACATCCCTGGAGGGATTCCTCCTCCCCCCGTGGAGGTTGTGGGTGGGGAGGGGTAAAGGAGAATAAGGGGTTTTGGGGAAAGAGGAATGAGTTAAAAGTGCAGAAAAAACTGTACGGAGAGTAAAGACATAGCCAGTAAAGCAGAAAGGGCAGCCCAGGGGACATCTGTGAGGGGTCAGGCCACAGGTCTGAGTCAAGATGGCAACACTCTTCGATGGTACAAGGTACAAGATTTCTAGACCAGGCTGGAGGATTTGGGGCGAGAATGGGTATCTAACACCTGATCTTTCTTCTGTCCCCACCTCTGAAGCTTAGATCTCTCACCAGAGACCTTAAGATCTATCCAAACACCCTTGGTACCCTCCCCCACACTCATGTGTGTTTGCTTTAGAGAGACAGGGGCCAAGTTGGTTACAGCTCAGAGCAGCGGAATAAGTCCCAGCCCCAGTCAACCCAAGTGAGAGAGTCATCTTGAGTGTAGGCTGTGAGCCATTGTTAATGGCTAAAAAAATAACAAGATGGAGTCCTTTGGGTCCTCTCCCATCCACGTTTTGCTTCACATCCTGGGAGCCAAGGAGCTTGAGTGACATGAGAAGCGTGGGAGAGGCCGCCGTCCTGGCTCTCCAAACGTTGATGCAAGGCCCCACTGTGCTGGAGTCATGTCGAGGGTCCCCAGAGCAAGAGTGTGAGCCTCTTCTTCTGACCCAAAATTTTCAAGCAAAGATATCTTCCAGAAAGGGGAGGCAGGTCTGTTGGAGAAAAGAGTTCTGGGAAAACCCAGTTAAATTTCTTACCTGCTGGCAGAAAGGGGGTGAAAGGTGCAGGGTCAGAGATGAGACCAGAGAGGTTGCCGGACAAGGCCGTGGAGAGTAGACAGACAGTCTCACAAGGGCCCAGCCAAGAGTTCACTGGAGATGGTCACTGGGTTCGAAAAAAGCCTCGGGCTTCATGAACTGCCTGAGGGCCTTCCAGAATCTTCAGGATCAGTCTGGGCAGAGGACAAGAAAGAGTACAGGCCACAAGAATTTTAAAGAAAGGGAAATGCTACAAGCTCAGGTCTTAGAGACCAAAAAAGAAATATCACAGAGAGAGAGGCCAGCAGCTGCCCCAAACAGGGCAGGGGTGGGGAGCTCCGAACCCCGCTCTGAGGACCGGGACCCAGGCCCAAGTCAGGGCACCGCCCTCCCCTTCTGGCTTCCTACGATACGGACAGGGGGTATTAAGGTGGTGTATGCAGGGTACATACAGCCTGAGAAATATGCTTGATGTTGGGGAAGATGTGAGTCAGTCAGAAAGTAAGTTAGGGTCACAGGTCGGACAAGTTGGCCCAGGCCTCAGTGACGCTCAGCGCTGGCTCGAAGCTCCTGTGCCCAGGAGCTGGCAGGGCCAGAGGGCAGCCAGGGGCAAATCACAGAACCGGAAGCATGCCTCTCTGGGCCAGATGTCAGGTGCCACTTTGGGACTCAACAGAGCTGGCCCCTGCTGCGGGTTCAGGACAGACACCCAGGGAAGCACACTGTGCCGAGCCATGAACACCAGAGGTGGCACGAGGGTGACAGAACTTGTGCCGCACCCGGCCTGGCAAAGTGCCCAGGGTCATCCGTCCCAGGTCTTAGCCATTACTCATGGGAATGCAGTTGAATCTATATCCAGTGACACTGTGGCTTCTGACCTTGGCTGTTCGTGCACACCTCTGGCGAACATGAAAGGTGGGGCTACAGTTTCCAACTCAACCCAGCCAGTGGGAAAGGCCTCAGGCAGCAGCACTGGGCAGTGTAGACTCCTGCTGCTCCCAAGGGTTTGCCCTCCATGGGCAGCATGTGGGCTGTGAGAACAGGCCCTAGTCACCCCCGGATCATTGCAAGACCCTAAAGCACTCAAGAGACCAATAATTTAAGGAACCACGTTAAGAACACCCAGTTAATGGCACTATATAGGAAGACCCAGCTTGGCTAAGGGCAGAAGCGCGGGAGGAGGTCCGGACTGCCGCGGGCCTCGAACACTGGGTCGAGAAGTATGAGCGTTACCTCATCAGCAATGGGAAGACTAAAACCAGGCAGGGGACTGGTGGGTTGGTTAGACCACCAATGTGTAGCCACCTCCACCCCTCCACAGGGCCTCCCCTCCATTCTTCCAAGTTTTCCCCAGCCAGCTTCCAAGACCAGTGCCAAGCACAGAGAGGTTGTTAAAAAAGAATTTCCTGGGGCGCCTGGGTGGATCAATCGGTTGAGCCTCCCTCGGCTTCAGCTCAGGTCATGATCTCACAGGTCATGAGTTTGAGCCCTGCGTTGGGCTCACTGCTGTCAGCTCAGAGCCTGCTTTGGATCCTCTGTCACTCTCGCTCTGCCCCTCCTGGGCTCACACACTCTCTCTTAAAAATAAACATTAAAAAAAAAAAAAAAAAGAATTTCCCAAACGCATTAACAAACGGCATGATATTTATGAGAATCCAAAGGGATGCAATCTAATGAGTCTTGACGATGACACAACATTTACAACCATCAAATACAAAGTCACAGATAAAAAAAAACCTTTCAATTATTTCAGGCAGAGAAATCTCTTTGAAAGCAATGTTTTGAGAGTCACTTATGGAGAATGACATAATCATCAGAGATGACCATGTAACTGCCTTTTATGGAAAGCAGGTCTGGTTAACCTTGGAAACCTGGAGCGAGGGTTTCTGGCCAGGTTTGGGAGTAGAGACTCAGGCAAACGCGCTGTGGGCTGAGTAAATGAGGAGAGGGTGGCCACCCAGGTCGGGTGTCTCCTGAGGAGAGGGAGATATAAAAGCACTCAGAGAAAAACTTAAGTGCAAGAAAACATCTAAATGGGTCTTTAGGTAGTTTGCTGTGATGTAAACGCCCCTTCCCCCTGCAAGAGCGTCTGTAAATCCTTGGAAACTACTGCTATCATAGGAAGGAAGGAACACTTTGAGTTCTGCCCCCAAGTCGGTGCAAGGCAGAAACAGGGCTGTGCCCACAAATGCTGAAGCCAGAGGACAAGGGACAGCTGATATCTAGAACCAGTAAACGGACCACAGTGTCACCCATTCTGGACGTAGCCTCAGGGACCCTGAAGACATTCCTTGAGAGGACACAGGGTGATGGATGTGAGGTCATGGCAGACACGGGTGTGCTTGGGGCACGGCTGGCAAAACCAAAGGCACATCGACCTATGAACCACCAATGCCAGCACCTGCTTGCATCCTCATTCTATGTGTACGGCAGTCTTTTTTTTTTTTAATGTTTTTATTTTTGGTTTTTTTTTGGTTTTATATTCTATAAGTTTATTTGTTTATTTTGAGAAAGAGAGAGACAGCGCAAGGTGGGGGAGGAGCAGGGGACAGGGAGAGAGAGAGGATCCCAAGCAGGCTCTGTGCTGACGGCACAGAGTCCTATTCGGGGCTCGAACCCAGGAAGCCATGAGATCATGACCTAAGCTGAAACCAAAAGTCTGATGCTTAACCGACTGCGCCACCCAAGCACCCCCGTGTGGGGGTCTCTGATCCCCACAAGCCAGCAGGGCACGGGGAAGGCAGGAAGCCAATGGGACAAAGACTCCAAAGGAAGTTTTTTGGTGGAAAAATAAATAAATAATAGTAGGCATTCACGCCACACAGCGTTCAGGAAATCCACCTGTTCGTCCTGTGGTTTAAATGTACATTCACTAAAAGAGAAAAACCTAAGCCAGAGAAAGGGAACCGAGATCCCCCAGAGGAAGAGGCCTTCCCTGGCTCGCATCCAGCAGCCACACCGTTGCGTGACTCTGAGTTCAGTGCGCTCGCCCCTCGGATGGAAGGCGGTGATTAAAGTCAGCCTGACCACCAGTGCCGCTCAAATTAAACCCCTTAAAAAAATACAACATTTTCAATAAAAGGAGGCCGAGCCCAGCATGCCTCAGTCATTACTGTAGTACTTTTCTTCCAGGAAGATTAACAAATATGAAATAGAAGGCTGAGAAATTTTGATCAAGCAAAGTATTTTAAAGGGTTTTATTTCCTCCCTCTTTCATTAAAATGGCACCGCTGCGATTCTCTTCTATATATAACATGGATATGCACAAGCATGCTGTGTCGCTTCTCCCCGATAGGACAATAGGACCCTCCCTGGGAACTCATCTCTTCTTTAGGATCAGTTGGGGAAAAGCAACACATATAAAAATATAAATGAAAATGGCCCCACTATAACTATATAAAAATAAGTGCTTATTTCCAGTGCTAGGGTAGCAGCTTTGAACTTGGGAACACCAGAGAAATATACTTATTAGCTCAAAGAAGCAGATCTAGATGTGGGGATATGAGTGGGGGGGGCAGCAAAAGGAGCCTGGAGGCCCCCCTCCAAGTGGCTGAGGCCAAGAGGAACTGACTCCTGTGCTTTAGTTCATCCCCAACACGTCCCCTTCCTTAGGTTTGGTGAGCGGAAGGGGAGGGGAGGAGAGGGGAAGAAAAGGAAGGGAAGGGAAGGGAAGAGAAAGGAAAAAGGAAAGGAAAGGAAAACAAAGAGGCAGGGAAGGGGAGGAAGAGAGAGAGGCCAGCAGGGGAGAGAGAAAAAAGCGAGAAGCAGGGAGAAACACAGACGTTCACAGGTGCCTTTGGTCACCAGCGGAGGAACCAGGTAACACCAGCCTAAGAGAAAAAGAGGGACAGACTACAGGGACAGCGCAGTGTTTCTGAAACAAAAGGCTTAGGCATCTCCAGAAACCCAGGCCTCCCTCCCTGTGTCTTCCTGCCCCCCATGCACTCCCCCTGCACCCTCTCCTCCTTCTCCGCTCCCCTCTCTCCACCTCTCAGCCCACACAGCTGGCAGAACACCTGTGGTAGGCAGGTGCCCCTCACACCGGGGACCTGTGTGCAGAAGCCCGCTGGCGGCTCTGAACCCCCGAGGTGAGAATCTGGCCAGGCCGCAGGGCCCATCTCGGTCCCATCTCAGTCCCATGCCAGCAGAAAGCGGTCATGTGATGCACACGTGGGCCAGAGCCCAGCCCCAGAGGGGCCAGGATTCAGGGAGTGGTGGGCTCCTAGGCTAGGGGTCACCCACAAGGTTAGGTGAGGGGATGCTCCGGAAAGGGAAAATGCGGAAAATGAGAGACGAAGACCAGAGACCGGGACCTCTCCCAACCTCCGTTCGGAAGGACAAAATACAAGGGGAAATTTGGTCTAAACAGACATATGCTGAGGTACGTGTCACAGAGCTTTCTGGAATCCCTCCCTCCACATTTCCCTCACTCAATAGCTACCGGACAGGAGCAGCCTGCTGGACCCCACCCCCTTTGTTCCAGGGACCCCTAATGGAGTCATGGGTGAAGAGTGCCTTCCTGGCAAAAACCTACTTTCCCAGCATTCCCTCCCCACGCCCACCCCATGCCCACCCCACCCTGCCGCCCTCTGGCTGCTCTCCCAAACTCCACCTCCCTTCTGCCAACACCCTCCCCCTACCTGCTCTTCTCCAGCCAGGTTCCTCACCCAAGAGAGGGGTAGGATCTGATTATCAAGTCCACACCACCATTCTCTCCGATAATACCTTAAAATGTCGTTTTCATCTAGTTTACTCCAAAACAAGGCCCGCAAAGGAGATGGATCGAGAAGACCAAGGCGTCTGTCCGGGTCTGCGCTGCGTTCCTCACACCTGCTCGAGGTAGGGTGCGTGAAGCAGCCGGGCTTCCAGCTCGGAGGATCGCCCCGTCCACACCTTGAAACCCGTGCTCTCGTTTACTCCGCCAGCCATGCCACCACACTTGTGGCACAAGTTCTGGACACCAGATCGTGGGCCAGATGCTGGATACCGCCACGAGCAGGATGGACACAGGTTTCCACCCTCAGAGAAACAGGACTTGCAAGAACACACTAGAAGCTGGCGGGGCGGCTCTCTCCTGAGGCCTCTCCCCCTGCCTGGTAGAGGACGGCCTTCTCTCCGTGTCCCCTCTGTGTCTGTGTCCTAATCTCTTCTTACGAGGACATCAGTCATATTGGGTTAGAGCCCACCCAACAACCTCATTTTAACTGAAGTACCTCTTTAAAGACCCTGTCTCCAAATACAGTCACATTCGGGAAGTTAGGGCACACGATTCGGCCCCTAAGAGCCTATTACTTGCTAGCCAGGTACCCAGTCCTAAAAAGAGTGTTCCAGAAAGAAAACAGCTGGAGAAGAGCAAGAGTGATCATGAGAGACCCGTTAAGTCAGGTTAAGTGTTTTCTCTAGACCTTACCTGAAAGGTGACCCTGAGCTCACGGAAGAGTTTCAGGCAGAAGAGTGGCGTGGCACACGGCATGCTAGAAAGATCCTTCCGGTTTGTGGCGGAAAATGAATTAGAGGAACAAGGGTGGGTGCTGCTGGGGGTCCAGGCAGCAGATGGAGGTGACTCTAGGTCTGGGTCCCCGCGAGGATATGAACGTTAACTGAACCGATGAGGTGCAGATGGGGGAAGAGGCGGACAGAGCCCAAGAGGCACTGATCTTTCAGGACTGCAGAGGGAAGTCAGGAAGTCGAGAGCATTCCAAGCCCGGGGAAGGGTGGGGGCCAGAGTGGGTGATCAGCAAGGGAGGACGGCCAAACAGGGGGTGCAGAGGGCAGCTGCGGGGTTTATCTGTCTTCAGTGCGGGGTGCCCTGGGTCAGAGCAGTTGCCTTGCCGGGGAGGGTAGGACCGGAAGCACCATTTCCACAGGAAGAAGGTGAGGGATGTTCCTGGCACGTTTGCGCTGAGGGACGGGGTCACACCTGGGAGGCTAGGGAGCCCAGTGGTGTTTTTTTAAATATTTATTTATTCTTGAGAGAGAGAGAGAGAACGAACAAGTGGAGGATAGGCAGAGAGACACACACATTCGGAAGCAGGCTCCAGGCTCCCGCTGTCAGCACAGAGCCCATCGCTGGGCTCGAACTCATGAGCTATGAGATCATAACCTGAGCTGAAGTCTGAAGCTTAACCACCGGAGCCACCCAGGCTCCTCCCTCCACCCCCACCCCACCCCCGCCACCAGGGGAAGTTTCTGAGTGGAGAAAGCTTTTAACCCCCTTAAGTGATGTTGGCAAAGAGCCAGGAGAGAAGGAACCTTGGATCCTGAGGAAGCCAGAGGGAGCACCGCACTGGGGGAAGAAAAGACCCAGCTGCTCGTTTTAACACAAATGAAGGAGGAAAAGGGGAGAAAGCAGAAGCTCTGATCAAAGCGGCAGACCCGTGAGGTGGCGGGTGCAGCAGAGGACACTTTATGCACATCGAGAGTGTAAGCGGACCGGCTGAGTCACTGAGGGGTGTACGGGAGGGTGTCTGGTGATAGACAGGAAAACCAGGTCCGCTGTTTTCTTTGATAAGATTTATCGTCAGATTGCCACCTGTACCCTTGGCCATGGGGGCTCTAGACCCGCAGACGGAACCATCCCATTAGCATCTGAAGTAGACCATCGAGCTGCCCACAAGCAGGCCAAATTTTTTCTCCAGAACATTTGGAACGAACTATAAAAGCTGGAGGCGGGTGATCAGGTCCCTAAAGCTGCAGAGCCACAGAGCACGAAGGGAATGTCGCCTGGGCCTGGATAAGTGTAAGGGCCACTGTTACGAGCAAAATCAACAGGCAGGACTTCCTTTGAGCAGGTCTTCTCTCCCCCTCCCCCCTTCCCCTCTCCTCCCTTCTCCTCCCTACCTCTTCCCTCCCTGGCTCGGCCCCCCTCACCAGCACGGCAGGTCCTGGATCTGACGACAACAGGACCCCCCCCACACTATGTGGGCTCTGGGGTCCAGAATAAAGCCCGCTAGAATGACTGGACCATTGAGTTTCAAATTAAATCGCCCCCACAGGCCCTTCTTCTCCAGTTACCGGGCTCATTAGAGCTCAGATAATGGAACATCTCCTCCCACTAATGGCCCATGAGAAGTGAAGGAGAGAAACCAGCCCCTCTGCAATGTCACTAAAGAGAAACGGAGAGAAAAAGGTCACTGACTACAGCCCCAAAGTTTTTAGTGTTTTGGAAGAACTTTCTCCCGACCGTGGGAGATCTGGAGCACGAAGAATGGATTTGCCAGGATGTGGTGATTGTAAGCAGAAGAGACGTTCATGTGTGCATCCTTGTGACTAAGCCAGAGTTCTGGAATGTATCATTCCAGAAGGTTCCATGGCTAATCTCACAGGTAGGGAGGGGGCACATGAGATCGATGGAGCCAGAAGAGGCTTTTAGAAGCTGCTTCCCAGGAAAGGGGAAGCCTGCTCGGCACAGCCTGGTTTGTGCTGACTTGTCCCGCGTAAACCATGGGGTCTGAGCTAGGATTCCCTCTACAGGGACTCAGAAGGATTGGGCAGTGACTGTGTATCTGGGAGACAGAAGTTCACCAAGATGCTCTGAGCACTCAGCCATGGGTGCCAAGCAGGCTCCTACATGTCTGCAGCTGCTTGAAGGCGGGGAACATTCTGGGCTTGGAGTACTTGCTAATCAGGGCTCCACTATGCCCTCTGCCAGGGGCCATGAGAAAATGGAACATCCCTTACTGTCCAGCTCTCTGACCCCGAGCCCTACCCCCCTCCAATCACCTTTACTTGCTTAGCAATCAGCTGACTTTAAGAAAGTGCTATCCAGGGGCACCTGGGTGGGGGGGCGGCTCGGTCGGTTAAGCGTCCCCACTTGGGCCAGGTCATGATCTCTTGGTTCGTGGGTGCAAGCCCCGCGTCGGGCTCTGTGCTGACAGCTCAGAGCGTGGAACCTGCTTCCGATTCTGTGTCTCCCTCTCTCTACCCCTCTCTTGCTCATGCTCTTTCTCTCAAAAATAAATAAAACATTAACAGTATTTTTAAATGGAAAAGAAAGTGCTATCTGATAAAACAAAGGAATTAAATCCCGGGCACAGACGGCTAGGAGAAGCCCCTAACTGCAGGCAGACCAGCAAGACTCTCCTTAAAGGACAGCAGCAGAGAGGTTCCTACCACGAGCAAGAAGTGTCAACCAGCGCCTTGCACAAGTAAGGCAGGTCATTTCTAACTGGTCCCTTGGAAGTCACTCCCACTGAAGCAAACGGAAACAGAGATTCATGGCTCTGGGCCCTCCTTACCCACCAGGCTGGGGATCACTTCCTGCAGGTGGAGATGTCAGCAAGGGAATGGGGGCCCCCAGAGCAAGTTCCCCTTTAGTCCCTGATCCGTGCTCCCTGTGATCTGAGGCGGAGGCTCCTATTTGGGGCGTGAGAAATGCCAGGACCCAGCTCAGACCCTTCCCTCCCAGCGTCCCGTCCATCACAAAGCCTGCAGAGGGAGGAAAGGGGACGTGGGGTGGGGGGTTGCAAATGGGACACGGAAGTTCCACAGCCTTTGGCCTTGGCCAGCTTCGTCGCACACTGGGGGACACAGAGAACCATCACCACGGAAACCAGAGGAAACGCAAGTAGGGTTCCGGAGGCCCATGGGACTCGGAGAGCTCTCCTACAGGGGCACCCCGGCAGGCCCTCTGACAGCCCACCAGGCAGGGAAAGGGGGGTCACCAAGGGGAAACTGCAAAGACTTCCAGCTCCTGCGTCCTGCTCAACTCACACCCTCCATGCCCCCCCTGTTCCCCTCTTCTCCCAAGTCCCCCCCAACACTCATCTTAGAGGAAGTGACCGATTGAGAAGTCATATTTAAGCCAATATGAAAAGACGACTATTTGCTGGCACCATCTTTGGGTCGGGCACTCTGCTTTCCTCCCCAGATGACCTCACTCTATGCCCAAGGAAGCCAGGGACGTAGGCACGCCCGTCATCTTGCAGATGACGAGACTAAGGTTCCAGAAGTCAAGCAGTCTCACCGCTGGCGTGTTTAAACCCCGCCTTCCGGCCTCTGAGCTTCCACGCCTACCTGTTCTGTTTCAGTTCGCAGGAGCACTTGAACGCTGGCATCACCCACTCAGGCAGAGGGCACTGCTTAGCCGGCAGCTCTAACCACTACTCATGATTCCACACAGGGCTCCTAGACAGACAGACAGAGAACCTTCATGCACCCCCTCACACCCCCCCTCTCCAGACTGTCACGGATGTCCCCTGCCCTCACCGGGGTGGGGGGGGGGTGCAAGGGGACTCCTTCTAACCTCCCACTTCATCCTTTCTCGTGACTCCCCTCCGGGGCCCCAGGGGCTATGAAGTCCTCGCCACCACCATCTCAGCGGCTGGGCTTCCAGAGTTCTCTGGAGCCAAGGGCAGTTGGGACCGTGATATTGGGGGGATGACTGTTAAGAGGCCCTCCAGGGGAATGAGTGGCCAGGTCTCCCGCCCACATGCCTAGCTGGGTCAGCAGGAAGCAGCTGCCCCTGGGTCCAGATGCTGACCCCATGCTCTGCAGGGATCCGGAGACATTCTGGAGAATTCTCCCAGCTGAGCTAGGTTCCTCCTGCTTGTTCACTAGCGTGTCTGCCGTTGGCTGCCATCATTCTTGGCAGGTGCGCCATCCCATAGCCAGATGTGAGCTCCGAGCTCTCCCGGTCTCCAAACCCACAGGTGCACAAGGGTGCCCAGCCTGAGGCGGTGGGCACTGCCGCGGGTGCCAGCACTCCCATCTCCCTGCTCACAGATCCAGACGCGCTGGAGGAGACAGAGAGGGGTCTGGCTGTGCTGTGGGGGAACTTCGGACAGGTCATGAGGGGGGCTTCTCGTGCAACCCCAAGCCTCAGTGTCCCACCTGCAGAACGAGGAGGTTGGACTAGATCGGTGGGTTCAAGCTGCGCTCTGAGGAGCCCCAGGATTCTGCCTCACTGCACCGCTACCTGGACCCAGAGACCCCGCACGCCCTGCACCAGGCCTGAGACTCAGAGCCCTGAAGGGTGGGAAGGACGGCGTGGGGGGAGGGGGAGGAATTGGGAAGCCCCACCTCGTTCTCTGCTACACACGAGTTTCAGGAAGGTTCTGTGGCTCTGGAATGTCTGACCACTATTGGGCGGGATACTCTCTAGGTCCCTCCAACCCCTGGGTGGTGCTGTGCCTGCAGGAGGCCCCTGCTCTGCTCGTTCTGCCCCCACTAGGCGGCCATGGGGGAGGGGCAGGTGGTTGGCCCGGAGGCAGGTGACCCGATTTCACAGAGTGAAACAGTTCTGTGACTCCCAAGTGCACTGTGCCGAAAGCAGAAGATGTCTCAGAGGTGTTGCCCGTTCAGACAGCGCACCCTGCCCCCTCACACCGCCAGGCTGGGCAGAGCCCAGCCGGACCCTGGAGGGGGGCTACCCAGTGGGACCCACACTGTGTGTCCGTCGCTCAGAACCATAGCCCCTTCCTTGCTCTGCTCCTTTGTGAGCTAAATGGGACAAGCTGACGGGAAGCGCCCAGCACCTCCCCACCCGGTCCACCAATATCGGTCCCCTCAGGGTCCCAGCCCCCAGCAGGGGGCACAGTGGCGGGAGTTCCTAAAAGAAGGCCTGGGGTTCTGCTCTGTGTTTCCACCTCCTGAGACAGCTCCCAGGAGCACAGCCTGCAGACGTCACCCTGAAAGGCTGATTTGAAAAAGCAAACTCAATGACAACAGTATCCAATTGAGACTGCAGAGGGAGTTTAACAGGCAGAATGCAATTACTGAGCCTGGAACGGGTCCAAGACACCGCACTCCCACGGAGACGATGGGGACTCGGCAGCGCAAGCCAAAGGTGGCCCTGCCGGCAGCCCACCTGGACAGCTCCCAGAGCCTGGGATGTGGCACCAGGCTTCCCACCCAGTCACCGGGTTCCCAGGGCAAGGCTGCCTACCTATAGTGGCACCTTCTGAACTCCTAGGACAGAGTGTGGGGCACGTGGGGTGCCTGGACCCAGAGCATGACCTGATAGGGAGCACCTTCAGGATCCTTCTCGTCCTAGGTCCTCAGTGCGCTTGACTTTGAGGAAGGAATTCAGAGGTAGTTGCCCATGGGGCCAGGATCTGAGGGTCTTGATTCTGGCACAGCCCCTCCCTGCCAATGTCAAGACTGCCCCTTCTTGTCCAGTCCTCCACCCTCTCCTGCCAGTGGGGAACGAGCGGGCTGTCCGTTTCATAACCAACAGCAGGTCTTAAATGCCTCCCATGCAAGTCGCTCTGGATTCCCTGGTGAGCCCTGTCTGCCCCAAGGGGACAGGCACCAGGGGTGACAAGGGACTGAACACAACCTACAGAAATGCAAGTGAGACTGCGATCCGAGCTGGTCTGAAGGAGGACCAGGGGACATGACTGCCTACAGGAGACGGCCCAGCCGAGGCGGCCTCAGAGCTGGGATTGCGGTAGAACATTAACAACCGGCAGACAGTCCCCCAGGCTGGGTGGCAACAGTCCTCGGCTCCTCCAAGGCAGGAGGGCTTGTCTGCAGTCAGGAGCTTGTTGGTGCCTGGCCATATGCGGGCAGCGCACCGATGGGGGTCAAGGGCTTAGACACAAGTGTGCTGCCCTCCTCCTCCGCAGTCCCCCCCCCCCGGGCCCCAGATCCAGCTCTGGGTCATTCTTCTGTCCCTTCTAAAGCCCCTGGCCATGCACCGCTTTCCCTTTGCTGCTGCAGCACAGCATTGTCCTATCAGAAGCACATTTCAAATAGATGCCAAAGTAGAGAGGATAATACTTTTCTATACCTAAACTCAACACTTTTCAACCCATAGTCAGCCTTGTACCTACAACACCCGCCCCCCAGACATCATATCGTCTCATCCATAAATACTTTGGGTTTCTCAGAAAGATCAGAGTTTTGGTTTTAGCACAAATAAACAAGACAATTATTCCTTCCAAAACGATATCAATTTCTGACGAATATCAAATATCCAGTCAGTGATCCACAGTCTGATGTTGCTGACTGCATCCCCAAGATGTCCCTTAAGATGTTCCTCTGTCCTTTGAAATGCCTACGAGTTCATATTTAGATCTCAAGACTTAGTCCAATTCAGGCACAATTGTTTTGGGCAAGAAACATCACAAGTGGCGGTGTTCTTCCCACGAGGAGGCACATGGTATCCTCCTGGTTAGCTCTTCTCGTGGTATTAGTAGGCACTGGTGCCAGGGCCGTTCACCCGTGAGAGGCTGGCACACAGCGATGTTCTAATTCTCCAACTCCTTCTCTAGTCCTTAGCAAGAATGCTTCTGAAAGGAGGAACTTCCTAGGGGGAGAGCAGAAGGAATGCTTGATATTTTCCCTTCTTGGACACGTTTCCCAAAGAACGGATGGCTTCCCTGACCTCTCCCAAAGTGGCCAAAGAATATTTTATTTTTAGCATTGTGATAAAGGCCTGCAGTTCAATGTATCTGATGTATTTTAATCCATTGCGGTCAATCCCCTGCAGTTATTGCCCTAATTCATGTTTGAATTGTCTCGTCTTCGGCCGGTAGGAACCACTTGGGCTCCTGTGTGCACTTTGATGGCTTCCTTGCTCTCTGATGTGACACGTGGCTCCAGGCTCATCTGGTACATTCATCTCACTCCTGTTATTTCAATAGAAGGTCCCCTGACCCCAGCCTCCAATCTGTGTGTGTCTTCACTGCAGCTAGATGAATCTCTCCCTAAATTAATTTTAGCTCTGCTGCTGTTCCTGGGCGGCGGTGTGAAACAGGGAACAGACGTGAGCTTTGGAACCGGGGCTGAGTGTGTTTGGAAGTGGCCGCGTCAGTTTCCGGCTGCACCACCCTGAGCTGGTTATAACCATCTCTCGGAGCCTTGGTTGCCTCATTTGTAAAACTAGGAATAAGACTTTCTTGCCTTACAGGACCACGGTGAGGAGTAAATAAACATAAAGCATGTGAGGCACAGAATCTGGTGACTACTAAGAGCATGTCAATATCCATTCCTTTTCTTCATGTTCTTTTCAAGAAACATCAATGGCTCCTAATGTCCACCCCGTTGTGCAGACTTTCAAGCCTCCTTCAGTCTGACCCACCTTATCTGCCAGATCTTGTTTCCGTGACTGTTCTCTCCAATTACCTGCCATTCTGCTCCCACCAGCCTGCTCTCACCACTCACCGGAGACACTAACGACCTCAACCTTTATTTACACGGCCTCCTTTATCTTAAATGCCCCCATGTCCTTCCATTTATTCAAATCCTGCCTGTCGGTGAAGACCCAGCTTGGATCCCTCGTATTCTTCCCATCCCTTGGAAGGCTTCCTGCCTGCACCAGCCTGACTGGGGCTGACTGGGGCATCTATTATAGCCATTTTCACCACTACCTACCGACTTGGACAGAACACACTTCAGGAATGGTTGTTTTTGAAGCCACACTGGTCTGCACACAGATCCCTGGGCACGTTATCTCCGTGTGTGACTGTGACCACAGGGAAGACGCTAAGGGTGTGTATGTGTACGTGGGTGTGCACGTGTCTGTGTGTACACATGCATATATGTGTGTCTGAGCATGCACATGACTGTGCCTGTGTGCACACGTGACCGACGCCCTTCAGGAAGCCGGTGTCCTGGCCTGTCCTCTCTGACTCAGAATCACTCAGAGTCCCAGAGGCTCTGCCCCACCCTCCGACTTCAGCCAGGACGTGGGAGGACAACTGGACCCTGATTACAGAGATCCAGTGATGATCTCCCTGGGGACCTCGGTTTTCTAAACCAGATGTGACCCCCATGCAGAGCGTGGAGAAGAGCCAGAAATGACTAGGGAAAGCTGCCCTGTCCCGATCTGACAGCTGGATCCCAAACCAGAGATGATCTCTGGGCGGAACTTTTCTGTGAAAGAGCCATCCTACCGAGCAGTGGTGAGTAAGGACACCTGGCCAGGCGGCCTCTGCTCCCCGAGCAGGACTCCCCCCTCCCAGCGGCGATGAAGTCTCACTGTGCCACAGAATCGGGGGGCTACTAGGACATGTGACGCCCACCTCCCTCCCTGGACCCTGGCGTCTGGCTCAGGACGGCACCCACAGACAGATCACAATCACTGCTGTGTTGGGACGGGAGGGAGCCGCAGACAGAGGCAAGAGCTGACCTGGAGCTGCAGGGGAGGGGAAGGAACCCCACCTGGGCTTTCTTGGGTCTTTGGGATCTAAAGCTCCTGCTCCTTCCCTCAAAAGTCATCACCCAGATAAAAGGGATGTAGCTGAAGGAGCATTGAAGGCTCAGCTTTAAAAATCAAGAGCCCTGCAAGCAATAAAAGTGGAATCTCCTCGGTGATGGAAGGGATGAGCATGAAGCAGGGTTGGGCAGCATCCCAACAGGAAGATGCTTCTGGAAGGACGGGCAGGGGCCCCTCAGCAAAGGAATAGCTCCATATCAAGTGGCCGCCTGCCGGCTCTGCACTGAACCCACCTCTGCTGTCCGGAGCTGGCAGGAAGACACCCTGGGCTGATGGTGCCCCCCAGGAGATGACGGGAGTGGGCAGGATCCCCGGGGCTGGTAGCTCTGTGCCAGTGGCATCGGAAAAGCACGGTGCAGCGTGGCTGGAGCAGAAATGAGACAACCCCCAATTATTCTGGAAGAAAGTAGCCTTTGGAATGAGTGGGGATGGGCTGTGCTCTTCCCACCAGAGTGTAAGTGGGGTCTCGAGTTGTTTTATGGGGTGTTAAGGGAACAGTGTCACTCTCCCGACCCAATTCTGGGGAGAGGGGCACGTAAGGACATGGGGGGGCAGCAGACTTTTGCTTGCAGGTGTTCGCTGATGAACGGAAGCTGCGCGGGGGTAAAGGCTCTTTGGAACCGGCTCATGTGCACCCCCTGCTCTGATCTCAACCGCTGCCGGGCTTTGTGGGGGTGGAGAGCGGGGGGAGGAGGTTCCCAGCGAGAGACGCAGCTCTGCTAATCACCATGTGCCACCACATAATAGCGTTTAATAGCAGCGCACAAAGCACCAGGTTGCATCTGAACATCAAACACCAGCCCCTCTTCCCGTCACGGGCTTGTCATGGCAGCAGCATCTGGGGGCGTGACAATGCAGTCCCCCCCCCTCCGCCCAGAGCGCCCCCCTGCACCCACCCCGTGTGCCCCTCGGGGCAGGGAGGTTTGCCCGCGCCCACCCTCCTGGGGATGGCCTGATTGAGGCTGAGGCTGGCGCATGCGCCTTTCGAACAGCCTGCAACGGCTGTTTCTAGCATATAAATAGAAGGTGCCTTTTGTGCAGCTTTCTGGGCAGGCCGCGTGTGCAGGCTCTCCCCGCCCACGGCTCACCCCACAAGGCTGTTCGAGGGGGGCCACGGAGAAGAGTCGGGGGCGCCCCTAGGCCAGGCCTCCCAGGGCTCTGGACGCACAGCCCTTCTCCCTGCTGCCAGCCTCCGAAACCCAAGCTCAGAACGGGCGGCGGAGGGCACTCCTGCTGGGGTGCCCGCAAACTCTTCTTCTTGGCAGCTGGCTTTCTTATTTCAATCATCTTTAAATGAGCCAAAGGCCAGCCCCCACCCCCACTGCTTGCTCTGCACTTATCCACGGGAATGGGGCTCACAGATACCGAGCTCATGCCCTGCCCCCCTCCCCTGCCCGGGGCAGGTGCACAGACGCCCAGAAAGAACCAGGAGCCCTTTAGATTCTTAGACAGCTGTCTTCAACCTTACTTCTTTCTGGTTTTTATTTTCTACAGCCTAATCTCCCCTCATCTTTCAGGCTCTTTCAGAAGGATGGGTTCCATGAAACTCCCCGTGAGCTTCACTGTCACGATGCATTTTATTTCCCTTTCCTTTTCACTCAGTGCCCACGGGTTGCAAAGCCCCGGACAGGGCCCTGAGGATCTGCACTGAGCAAAGCAGACAGCAGGGATTCGCGATGACCTTCGTGGGCTCTTCCTCCAAAAATTAATATTAAAAATTGTATTTTATGACCATGCCACTTCAAAGATAAATTCATGAATAACATGGATGACAACATTTCCTTCAACCTATGGAAATGAAACGTTGTCTGGGGCCCCTGAAGGTGTCACGGATCCCAGGCACTGGGCATGACTGATCTTCCGGCCCCTGCTTCAGGGACCCGACGGTCTGGTGTACGAGCCAGGCGGCACGTGGAGCGCCCTGGCAGCTCTTAGAAACCCCGCCGCCCAGGGGCACGCAAGGCACATCAGAAGCTCAGGATGGGACCCAGAGAGCCGTACTTTGTAAAAGCTCCCTAAGTGATGAAAATATGAGGTCAAGGTTGCAAATCAACGGTCCTCAGCCCTACCTGTCCAAAAGAATTCTCTGAGTTTTTTTTTTAGCAAGCCAGGGAGAAGGTCCTGGGGGTCTGTTTTTAAAGGCCCGGGTGATCCTACGGGCAATGCGTTGAGAGCCCAGCAGACCCTGGCCCCACCTCGGCTTGGCCTGGCTGTCTCTGTGGGACCACCATCCTTGGCCTTCGGTCATGTGGGCCGGGACACTGAAGGTGGAAGAGGGCAGGGTCAAGGTGGGGGTGAGAGGCTGGAAGGGGTGAGGTAGAGAGGCCTGCTCTGTGACCGGGGTCTGGGGCTTTTGTGTCCCCAGGACCCAGGTCTACTGCCCTGCAGAGGATCGCGACTCCCGGGTGAAACCCCAGAGGCACTTGTCTCTGGCCTCTGAGTGAGGAGCCTGAGGACCTCGTGGGACTCCGACGCCGCAGGAGCAGGCTGGAACGGGGACGCACCAGGGCCGGGGGGCAAGCAGAGACGGCTGCGGGGGACACGCACCTGTTTGATAGTTCAAGGACCCCTCAGGATGTCAGCGTGTACCCCCGGCTGGTGCCCATGGTGAGCACGGGCACACACTTCACTCATCGGTGCTGGGAGTCTCAGCGAGGGGGGCTGTGCGGAGCATCGGACCTCCACTCTGAACCCCAAGTCCGGTGCGGCCGCTGCAATCAGGACGTCTCCACTGGAACATGGACCCCTCAAGAGCAGGCACTCGGTCTCTTTTTTAAAATGGTGTTAAGGGGCGCCTGGGTGGCTCAGTTGGTTGAGCCAATGCTTGATTTCAGCTCAGGTCATGATCTCACGGTTCACGGGAGCCCCGTGTCAGCTCTGTGCTGCCGGTGTGGAGCCTGCTTAGGATTCTCTCTCCTGCTCTGTCTGCCCCTCCCCTGCTTGTTCTCTCTCTCTCTCCTTCAAAATAAATAAACCTAAAAACTTCCTTTGAAATGAAAATTGTGTTAAAATACACATAACATAAAATTTACCATTTTAACCGTTTTTGAAGCCCAGTGCCATTAACCATGTCCCCATCGGTGTGCCGCCATCGCCGCCATCGCCACCACCCATCTGCAGCACTTGTTCATCTTCCCCAGCTGAAACCCGGCCCCCGCCAAAGACGAACTCCACGTTCTCCCACCCCCAAGCCTCGGGCAGCCACCGCTGCACTTCCTGTGTCTGTGAACGCGACTACTGTCATCCCTCATGTGAGCGGGATCGAGCAGCATCTGTCCATTTGTGCCGCTTGTGTTTTCACTTAGTGTGCGGTCCCCAGGGTCCACTCATGCGGTGGCACATGACAGGGATTCCTTCTTCTTTAAGGCTGAATAATATCCCACTGTGTGTAAACTGCACCTTGTTTCTCCATGGGATTTTGTCCACCGCTGTCTCACAGTGCCTAGAACCTTGCACATGCAGGGTGTGCAAATAGGTGTTGAAAGCACGGCTTAAGTGAAATAATCCACTTAAAAATTTTTTAAAATAAAAAAATGTTTTTTTAAATTCATTTTTGAGAGAGAGAGAGAGACAGACAGAAGGTGAGCCGGGGAGGAGTGGAGAGAGAAAGAGACAGACCCCAAAGCAGGCCGCAGCTCCGAGCCGTCAGCACAGAGCCTGACTTGGAGCTCGAACTTGGGAACGGCGAGATCATGACCTGAGCTGAAGTCGGAGACTTAACGACGGATCCCCCCAGGACCCCAGCAATCTACTTGTCTCAGGCACAGAGCCAGCTTCCTCAAAGCACAGGCCGCTGCGGTGATCGGCCACCTTCATTCTACACCTGTCACAAGGGGGCAGGTGTGAGGACCGCCAGGACACAGGTGTGTCCCTTGCGGCCACCCCCATGCGCGTGAGCAGGGCAAAGCAAGGGAAGTCGCAGAGCTTGGAAGTTATGTCCTCAAGTTCTACCAGTTTCCGCCTGAGGAGGCGCTACCTGGAACCTGGCCTCCTGTCTTGGTGACTTTTCCTGGAGTCCCCGTGGGGTGGGCGCCCTGGCTGTGAGCTGCCCGCTGTCATCCCATCTTCCTCCCTCCCGGAAGGCCTGCCCAGCGCAGCCCAGACACACTCTCAGCAGGTTGTAAGCAACAGCCAAAGAAAAGGTGGGAGGTGGCAAACGATGGTGTTGGAGACCCGGGGGCCAGACCTCAGCACACCTGGTGGGTTTTTTTCGGTTTTAGCTTTTTAATGTTTGTTTATTTTTGAGAGAGAGTGGGGGAGGAGCAGAGAGATCGGGAGACACAGATCTGAAACAGGCTCCAGGTTCCACGCCTAACGCGGGGCTCGAACTCATGAACTGTGAGATCACGCCCTGAGCCAAAGTTGGACGCTCCACTGACTGAGCCCCCCAGGCGCCCCGCTGGTGTTTTAAATAGGCCGCTTCCACGCGGAACAAGTGCCAGGAGATTGAGGTTACTCGCCCTGAGGGGGTCGGCGCGCAGCCCCCGGGGCGCCTCTCTCCTCCCATTTTCAGTGCACAGAGCCAGGTCCCCAGACGGTGCCATAGTCTGAAGGCATCAGCTCCAACACAGAGGGAGCCGTGGGCTGGCGAGACCTTATTCAGGAGCCTAGCAGGAGGGGGCACAGGAGAGGCTGTGATGTCTTTCCACAGAACATTCTGGAACCTTTAACCCTCCGCTGGAGCTTCGTGGCCCAGAGTTTGATGGGGGCTGCTCTATCTTTTCCTGTCAGATTTAGACAGCTCAGCACGGCGCCCTTTCGACATGAAGTAATAATTGTCAGAGTGGGTCAGGGCTTTGCCAGCTGAGAAAACCCCAGAGTGACCCCTGAAAGGAAGGCCGAATCGGGACGCAGCCCATTAGCGGGTCAGAGGAGCTCCCCCGCTGACACTGGCGGCGACGCCGCCTCATCAGGAAATGTGAGTGGGAGACATCCTCCGGCAGTCACCTTGACGGGGCACGCCCCGCTCTCCTTCGGCTGGTCTTAAATGCCACGAGACAAAAACAATAGAAGGCATTTCACGGCTATTTCTGCCTTGACACAAAAGGAATAAATAACCAACGAAATGGCGGAGAAAACCACACAGATGGATTCAGTCATCCAGGACTTCACCCCCTAAAGGGGAGAGCTGTTCCCTCTTTAGCACAGAGTCCTCCAGTACCTGCCACGGCCTGTATATGTGTAGACGTGTCTACGTACGGGCAGGCGTCCTCTGTGTAACTGTGTGTGCGTGTGTATGTGTGGGCACATGAGTATGTGTGTGTGTGCGCGTGCAGGCGGGCATGTGCGTGCATATGTGTACAGGTGTGTCTGTGTGTCTGTGTGTACGGGTGCAGTGGTATTTTTATGAACACTTTGTAACAAGTCAACCACTCGTATAAGAAAAGAGGCTATGAGATCAAATACATTTTAATATCTAAAGGTTTAAAACTGTCTGTCTACATGTTTCATATTTCTCTACCCGTAGCGTTTCCGTACTGTGTTCCACAAAACAAATGCATGGATTAAAAGCTGGGACGTGCTGCCGGGGCAGCATGAGAAACGGGGAGGCAAAAAACAAAGAAAAAACCCCAGAACGTTCAACACGGTCTAGCCAGCATGTCAACCGCACGCCACTTTCCTCCGCAAGAACACCGATACACGCGGACCCTCATCGCAAGGAGGGTCACATTTTCTCACGCCCTTCCTGAAGCCAGCGTACAAGTCCTTTCTACACCTCTTGGGGCTGAGGGGAGGCCAGGCCAGTACGACTGGGGGGAATTCTGAGAGCGAAAAGGATGAGGAAATGGGCAGATGTGTTTGTCAGTTGTGATTCTAGATAGCTCCACAGTAACGTCCCTACCCCATCTTCCCAGCCCCTCCCGGGTGAGGGCGAGGCTGCCGACAGGGAAGAACTCAAGCCCCCGGTTCTCCAGGACGTAAGGTCACTGTCCCTCCTCACCCACTTCTCGCTCTCTTACTCTAACCAAACAGCGGGGAAGGATGGGGGGGCTGACAGACAGTAGGAGGAAGGAGCGGTTCAGGAATCTTTTCCTGTTAAACGAACACCTTTGCT
Source organism: Helogale parvula (assembly GCA_004023845.1). Classification (NCBI taxonomy): domain Eukaryota; kingdom Metazoa; phylum Chordata; class Mammalia; order Carnivora; family Herpestidae; genus Helogale; species Helogale parvula. The sequence continues at coordinate 45,484 of PJEM01003776.1, forward strand.
CTCTTTCTTTCTCTCTCTCTCTCTCTCTCTCTCTCTTTTATAAAATTAGGGTTGCACTGTAACATTTGCTTTTGTAACTTACTTAATGTATTGTGAAGACTTCTTTTTTTAAGGAACTAAACAGTGTTTTAAAACAATTTTAGGAGCACCTGGATGACTCAAGTCGATTGAGTGCCTGACTTCAGTTCAGATCATGATCTCACGGTTCGTGGGTTCGAGCCCCACGTTGGGCTCTGTGCTGATAGCTCAGAGCCTGTAGCCTGTCTCTCTCTGCCCCTCCCCTGCTTGCACTCTCTCTGTCTCTCTCTCAAAAATAAACATTATTAAAAACCACATAATTTTAAGTGACTCCATATAATTGTACCTTGTGGATAAATACCACAGTCTTTACCCAGTATGCCAGTTACCCATTTACTGTCAGTCGGGTCCAGAGGCACCTTTCAGCACCGACTCTGTGATGACAGCCAGACCCCAGCATTTCCCCTTCGGAGTGGGTGTAATGTTAAGCTTTGTCAGTAGAGGGCGTGAGAGGGACGTTGCAGAAGGAGGTCAGCTGCTCTTCCTCATTCTGGCGAGCGGAGCCGGGGTCCAGCCCGGGGACCGCCTTGCCACAGGCCCCCCAGAAGTGTGCGCCAGGACGCGCACGGGCAGCAGCGGCCCCTCTACGCCCACGGAGCGGTCTGCTCACCCACACCCTGGAGGATGACCTGGGGACTCTGGGCCAGCTCCGACTGGAGCTACCAGTGGATTTCTGTACCGCCCAGTGATCCCAACCACACCTTGTTCAAGCAAAGGTGAGGCCCCTTCCGGGCCCTTCTCAGGGGGCGTCCCCCAGTCCTAGGGCCCCCTGGAGAGTTCGTGTTCCGTCTTCATTCCATCCTGACTCTTCTATCACTAACTTCCCTGGTCAAATTACTGTGTGGTCTCTGTCTCCTGATTAGACCCGGGCTGAACCACCCAGCAAGCACCATGTTTTAAGCACTATTTTTGAGGCATTTTGATTTGCAGTTGGGCACAAGGAAAGGAGAGCGTGAGAGACGTGTGTATTCAAATAGCAAATGTTTAGTGAGCAGATCTACTAGGTCCGCTGTGGACAACTCGGCCCCAGAGACGGGCGGCTAGAGAAAAGTAACATTTACTGAACCCGTGTTAGGAAAACGAACTCGTTAATTGTCACAACTGTCCCGTGGGTGGCGCTCGTACTGTCCCGGGTGACAGGCAAGCACGAGGCACACATGGGTGAAGTCACCGCTCCAGGGCCCGCGGCTGGTGTGGAACTCACGCCCGGCCATATGTCTCTGCCCACTTCTCCTGCTGCTTCAGATGGGACAAACATGACTGTTCAGACTTGCTTTGTCTGTGATACTGGAGTTCTAGACAGAACAGAGAGAGAGAGAGAGAGAGAGAAAATAGAATCTGGAGTAGAGAAAATAAAAGACTCAGAATTTAGAAACAGATCCCAGGAGGCAAAATGAGAAGATAGTGGTTCTGGAAAGTTCTGTGGCCATCTTTGTTGATTTTACCCAGAAAAAGAGTGGCAGTTCTCCCTGAAGAGATGCAGAGAGACACCAAGAGCAGCCCACACTGTGCAGGACAGGGACCCTGAAGCCTCATTAGTGAGACAGTCTTGATTTTAGGGGCGCCTGGGCGGCTCAGTCGGTTAGGGGTCCGACTTTGGCTCAGGTCATGATCTCACAGTTCACGGGTTCAAGCCCTGCATTAGACTCTGTGCTGACAGCTCAGAGCCCGGACCCTGCTTTGGATTCTGTGTCGCCCTCTCTCTGCCCCTCCCCTGCTCACACTCTGTCTCTCTCTAATCTCTCTCAAAAAATAAACATTAAAAAATTTTTTTAAATAAAGAAGATAGTCTTGATTTTGTGTTTGTCTACCCTGTGCAACGTAGACTGTGAAGCGAATGACCCCAATGTAAGTTAGTTTTTATGCTTTTGTGTGACTCTTCGGGTAAATACCTCCACAGCTCAGGAACAACAGTGCTCGTCCTGGGTTTGGGCCAAGTCGGGTTTTCTGTGACGAGGCCAGTTTCATGCCGACAAGAGACAAACCCCGACTATGGCTAGTTTTTCTGCGTGGAGGAGGTAGGGCTGGGCCAGGAGGAAGGAGAGAGAGAAAACCCTGGTGGAAATTAAGCAGGGACAGAGTGCAGGAGGCTCTGGGGAAACCAAGGCGATACCAGACAATAGAGGCCACCGTGGGGCCATCTCAACGTCCTGGACACTCACACGCCCCACGGACGCCCTCCACAGACAGACATAAAGAAGCCCTCACTCCCTTACGAAGAAGAGACTGAACTGAACGAGGCAGGGACTCCTCACACGCCAGGGCGTACCTGTGGGCTGGGGCTGGCGTGACAGAGCACCGGTGTTACCGTGGGGCCTACAGTCTCAGGGGTCTGGAAGCCGAAGGCCAAGATCAAGGTGGGGGCAGGGCTGGCGCTCTCTGAGAGCCGTGAGGGAATCCCATCCAACAGCCTCCGGTGGGGGGCTGGCAACGCTCGGGGCTCCCTAGCCTGCAGGCCCCCACCTGCGTGGCCACACGGCCTTCTCCCCCAGTGTGCGTCTGTCTCCCAATTCCACCCTTCTTATAAGGACACCAGTGGTGTAGGATTAGGGCTCACTCCAATGACCTCACATTAACTTGATGACCTCTGCAAAGATCTTACCTCCAAATCAGGCCACATTCTGAGGTGCCCGGGGGTTAGGGCTTCGGCATATGAATTTTAGGGGGGACACGATCCAGTCCCTCACAAGGGGGACCAGTGGGCCCATCACCACTGTTACACAGAACACATGGACTTGTGCTCAGAGGGGGGTCGATACTAGCAACAAAGCGGGGTGCTGGCCTTGCTGGTGCTTTTGTTGGAAAATTCTGCATCCAGAAACAGGACTTGCCCAGCTGTCTACACAGGATGGTGTGAGGTTGGGGCTGGAAACTTTTGAGAGACAGAAGGAGCCCCGGGAAGGCACACGGTGCACGTGGGAAAGAGGCCAAGGAAAGCCTGGAGGAGCGGTCTGCCCCTTCTCCGGGCTCTGCGTGCATCTGTACTTGGCCGGGCACACACCGGCCCGTGGACGAAGCATTAACGCCCCAGAACGCTCATCCCTCCACCGTCTGCTCCTCCTCGGCGGGAGCACCGAGGAGCCGGGGCAGCAGCAGTGGAGAGCAGGGTCTCCAAACTTCGTAGATGAAGCACCCCACCGCTTGCAAATGCCGAGTGAGTGCTTCCCTACTGTATATTTACTTAGAAGTTAAATATATTTACTACTGCGCTGACGACGGGGCCCACGTTAGCAGACCCGCACTCAAGAGAAATGCTGACAGGATGAGGTAGCGACAAATGCAGATGGACTTTCCAGCACCGTCTTCCTGCATTCTGATGCGCCATCTGGACCCCACCCCCACCCCAAGATGCAGGGTCCCCCCTTCAGAAGTCACTGGTTCCCAAGCTATACCGATCCTGCAGCAAATACAGGCTAGTGCAAGGGGCAGGGGCCCCCGTGGCTATTCCTGTCACATCTCGATCGGCCAGCTTGTCATTTCCTTACAGGCGTCTGTGTTGGGCCCCTGTGATGTGGACCCCGGTGGGGGGTTGGCAAGAAGGTAGGTGAGAAAGCTCTCTCAATTACAGTCTTGGGCGCAGACTCCTCGAGTGGAACATGACCATGTGAACACCTGCTCTGTCAGCTTTGCAAAGATTAAATGAGACAATGCCCGTGAATCACTTAAAAAAAGAACCACTTCAAAATGGCTGTTCAATAATGGTGGTTGCCCATTATTATCGCTGTCATTACCGACCACAAGGCACTTGGGAATCTGCATCGGAACGGCCATCTAGAAGAAGGGACGTCACGCCAGCTAATGCCCTTACCCTTGATCTGACTTAAACTGTAGCTGCACCATAGGATTTGAGGCTCAGAAAATGTGTAATTTCCCACAGCAGAGATTTAAGGAAAAATACCCTGGAGTGAATGCCTACGCCAAGGGCTGGCGAGGTGTGGCAGAAAAGCTAACTGCCCCGGATCTACTTTCCCCTTCCTCCTTTTAATAATAGAACTCCTTGAATTTGCCTGCTCACATGGCATCCCAGTTAGAAATTACATCTCCCGGGTTCTTGTGTGCATGGGTGTGACCGGAGGGCTAAATTCGGGCCAGTGGACTGTGGCAGAAGTGATCTGTGCAAGTGACAGGTTATTTCCACAAGGATCTTCTCTGCCCTCCGGTTCCTCCTGTTCTGCCTCGGTCTGGGCTGGAAGGCAGAGGCGACGGAATGAGTCCAATTGGACCCCGTGGTCAGAGAAAACAAGCTCGGGGACTGGATGAGCAATGGCGGGAGGCCCTGCACCCCCGGGGGCCTTGGGGAGAGGAGCTCCCTGCATTCCTACGTCCCGTGTGGGCTTCGGTGTGACACAGAGATGCGATTTCACCTGCCCTGAGCCCCTGTTTGCTGAGATCTTGCGTTACAACCTCTGTCCTATGTCCTAATGAGTCATGGGCGGCCACCTTGTAAACTGAACCCCAAGGCCCCGAGTGAGCAGGCGGGTGGCAGGCGGGGAGGAAGCCACCGCGCAGGCCACATGAACACTAGGCTGCGTCACTGAGTGGCAGAGCACTTGGCACATCTCTTGCCTTCAGTAACTCGAAGAGTGGACCAGGTACCTAGGAAAACCAATTCCTAAAATGGGTGAGGGGCGCTCAGGGGGCTCAATCAGTTGAGCATCCGACGTCAACTCGGGTCATGATCTCATGGTTTGTGACTTCGAGCCCCAATTCTGGCTCTATGCCGATAGCATGGAGCCTGCTTGGGAGTCTCTCTCTCTCTCTCTCTCTCTCTCTCTCTCTCTCCCTGCTACATGCTCTCTCTCCATCTCAAAATAAATAAACAAACATTTTTAAAAATTTAAAAATGAAAAGAAAGCCATGGGAAAAGGAGGGAGAAGGGGCTGGCAGTGTTAAGTTGTTAAATAAAAGAGGACCCAGGGGCGAGCTGAAGGGTGGGGTCCACGAGAGACTCTGAGTAGACTGTTTGCCCGTGGAATGAACCGGAAGCAGAAAGACTGAAAGTGTACTGGGGGCATTAAGCTTGGGGGTCGGGGGGCAACAGCGCCATCCTTCATTTCCTAACGCAGCCCTGAGAGCCTCCACCTACAGCGGCAGTGGGAGACTCGGTCTGCAAAATAAAGGCGAGAGAAATCTTAATCTCCGAGTCTCCTTACCGCCGTGGCCCGCTGACAGACACCTGAAATGTGGAGAGCGTGACCTTCCTCGGGGAGCGCACGGCTGCCTTACTGTCTTAATGTTTCCGTTTTACAAGAGACTAAAAGTAACCTTATCATCACAGCAGTGGCCCCTCAAGGTCCCGAAAGCCTTGCTTCCAAATTCCTTAGAGACTTGCACTGTCCCTTAAACCCCCGCCCCCCGAACTCAGGAGTATACAGTCAGCCGGTCCTCACAACCCCAGGGCAGCTCTTTCTGCCCACGGGTCCTGTCCCTGTGTTTTAATAAAATCACCTTCTTGCTCCAAGGACGTCTCAAGAATTCTTTCTCAGCTCTTTGCTCACGAACCCCACCAGTGGGCATGTCCCCATCCTTCCTAACATCCTTGCTCGTGGGTAAGACAAGATGTCTGAGCTGACCTTGAACGTAGAAGGGCTTGGTTCCTCCTGGCAGGAATGAGCCTTAGGTACTGAGAGACCTCACTGGGGCTGTAGTGGCAATTACTGTTCCCAAGCCCCTTTATTGGACAAAACCAGGAAACACTTCTCTTCTTAAAGATAAAATACATGAGTTCATACTAACCCTTCCAATCCCGACTCAGGACTGTCGGGTGTTTATTGAACTCATCACGTCTTTATGTGTACATCCTTCCTCCCGGACCCAAAGGTCCGACCCACGAGGCGCCTGGGGGGCTCAGTCGGTTCAGCATCTGACTTCGGCTCAGGTCATGATCGCACTGTTGGTGAGTTCGAGCCCCACATCAGGCTCTCAGCTGTCAGCACAGAGCCAGCTTCAGATCCCCTGCCCCCTGCCTCGCCCTGCCTCTCCCCTGCTTGCTCTCCCTTTCCCAAAAGTAAATAAAAACATTAAAGAACGAGTAGTCCCGTCTTCAACACCACCAACAAAACAACCCATGTTCTCTCCTCCATGGCGCACCCACAACAGCTCACAATAAAGGTGCCCGACACTGCCACAAACAAGACAGTCGGGGACTATAGCTTTAAAAAATGTCTCATGGTCCTTGTGTCCTCAGAGCACAGCCTGGCTTGGGAGGCAGCGATCCATGACCGCGTTTTACAGTCACCTGAGCGCCTGAGCCACCAGTTCAAGCCCAAGTCCAGGTCCCTGGTTTCCTTTTCCTCTTAATAAAATTAACCCCATTAATAAAATTTCATTTCAATTCATAATTATGTAAAATATCCACATGATTCCAAAGTCAAATGTACAAAACAAGGTGAATTTTGTCGAGTGTTGTCAATACCTGTGGGCCCTGGACAAGGAAACAACAGAAAGGGGTGCAAATCCATGGGTGTTTCAGGTTATAAATCAAGCCACCAAATTCTTTTTTTTTTTTAATGTTTATTCACTTTCAGGAGAGAGAAAGAGAGAGAGACAGAACATGAACAGGGGAGGGGTAGAGAGAGGGAGACCTAGAATCTGAAGCAGGCTCCTGGCTCTGAGCTGTCAGCACACAGCCCAACACGGGGCTTGAACCCATGAACCATGAGATAACAACCTGAGCCAAAGTTGGCAACTTAACCGAATGAGCCACCAAATTCTTAAACAGAATGTGTCCTCTCCTCCTAGACAGGTGCTTCTTCCCACAGACATGGAGACCAGGTTCCCATTCAGAATCCTTGGCCCCGGGAGCTCTGGGCTGGGACAGGATGGCCTGGGGAGGGCCCACCGTCTTTCCACCCACTGCTCCCGTGCCCCACGCACATCCTCCTTCCCACAGAGGCCTTGCACACACGTGTGCAGGGCACCAGCCCCTGGTCAGCCCTCTGGATGTGTGCCCCCGGGAGACGGGACCTGGGATGCACCCTCCAAGTGGGCTTGGGGCCACAGAGCCAGGGAATCCGCATCCCTTGGTCTAAAAAGGAGGGGTCCGGCTCCACCTGTCTGGGCCCTGGGGCCTCCGCACCCCACAGGGAGGCCCCGACGGCAAAACCCTGCCCTCCTCCCTGTCCCCAGTTTCTGGTGGATCAGGACTGTTTATAAATATAAGCAAATGTTATGCACACACGCTTCTCCCTACTGATCCCTGCACAGTCACTTGCAGACTTGGCTCAGTGGACGGGGCGGGAGGCAGGGACCAGGGAGCCTGGTGTCACACCACCAGCCCCCTCCCAGCCGCGCCTGCGTGGAGCCAGCAGCCACCGCGAGCCCAACCAGCACTTGGGGACCGCAGGGAAACTGCTTCCTATCACTTTGAGGTGAGTCGATCGAAAGAAGCAAGTAGGACTTGAGTCACACTGACCGTAGGAAAATACGGCCTCTTGATCTAAAAAATAAGACCGAGTGGACGGAAGAGAGAGACGGAGTTAGGGGCCTAAAGTAACAGCACCACCGCCTGGGGCCGAACTGCCGGCATCCCCGATTTCTCTCTCCTTCACAAATGCCTACATGTGACTCTGCCCCTGGTCCTTGCGGGGAGGCGGGGGAAGCCTCTCATCCCGCCCTGACGGGAGGTCACCTGTCTCCTTCACCCCGCGGCCGGGTCACGAACGGCCCTGTGCCGCTCCGAGCCCCTTCCCGCTGACCCAGGGACCCAAGCCCCGCTCTGGGACGAGCCTCACCTTCCTTAGCTCCTGTCACAGCCCCAGGGACAGGTCAGAGTTACAAGTCACCAGTTGGTCCCCGGAGCACCATTTCCTGGGGGACAGGGGGCCCACTCCCTCCCCGACAAGTGATTACAAGGCTGCAGATCCGTGTCCAGTCAGGAGGATGAGATCAGGAACAGAAAAATCAGGATCCTAGGCGCAAATCTGCTTCTGTGTCTTTTCTAGACACTAAAAAGAGGTGCCTTTGGCATGGACACCCCCTAGGGGACAAAGTGGCTCCCTGGGGATCCTGCAGTACGTGCACTGGCCACTCAGCAGCCTGGAGGGTCTGAGGGAAAGCACCTCTCCATCCAGAAAAGCCGAGAGGTTGAAAAACCTATGAGCCCGTGAATAGTATTTATTTTCCCATATAAATAAACACATATATTAAAGTTACCATAGGTTGTTTTTTTCTTTTTACAAGAACAACGTGGTGTCCACTCATTAAAAACCCTACCTCTCCTAGACCACCCCCTAACTTTGTCTGGGGTTTAAAAATCTTTCGGGGCACCTGGGGGGCTCCGTCAGTTGAACATTTGACTTGGGCTCAGGTCATGATCTCGCGGTTCGTGGGATTGAGCCCCACGTCGGGCTCTGTGCTGACAGTGCAGAGTCTGCCTGGGATTCTCACTCTCTCTCTGCCCCTACCTACTCATGCTTTCTCTCTCTCTCTCAAAATAAACAAACTTACAAAAATGTTTAAGAAAAACTAAAAGTGTTAAAAAGAAAAACTGTTCTGACTTTTTTTTGGAATTAGAAAGATCAGCAACAGTGGCCTGCACTAGAGCTCTGTCCGGTGGCCTCCAGGGAAAGAAGCCTCCATCCTGTTGCCTCCCTGCATGATAATCAGCAGAACTTCCCGGAGGCTCTCGGTCCCTGCAGCAACCCCTCTGCAATGGGCTCGTGACCCTGCCCTTGGCCTCCTCCCCAGGCGTGTAATTAAAGAAGAAAGCCACATAGAAGCATGGCAGTCCATATCTTCGTTTTGACCCTCACCCGGCAGGGAAGAAGTGCACCTCGGTTACCATGGGCAACCCCACTCACCCCCGGCTCCCAAACAAACACCTCCGGGACTGAAAAGATTTTCTTTGTTAATGAAGGACTTCCCTCCTTTATACCTTCGGGACCTCCTGAAGCCTGAGGCCCATCTGCTTTATTTCCTCTCTAGACTCTCCAACACTGTGAGCAGGACAGCTGGTAGATGCAGAGCACTCAGCAGTCTCCTCTGCGAGAGAAGGTCAAACCCCAGGCCGCTCAGCCGGGATGTTAATAATGTCACCTGTAGAAACGACTTTGTCTACACGAGACAGCTGGTGTGAAGGTGGCGTCGTGAACTGATCTCACTCTACAATATTCTGCGTGGAGACGTGACTCTCAAAAATAAGCTGAGACAAAGCCACCTGTTGGCTGCCTACATGACGTCCATCCTCTCTTTCTTCGTCTTTCTCCACGGTGGCCACGTGCCCAGCACCAGATAATAAATCATGACAATCCAGCTCCCTGATGTGCCAGCTGCGCCTGAAGCCAGCTGTGGTCCTATGACCCACGTCTGGCCAACGAGACGTTAATGAAAGTAGGTTCAGAACATTCTGGGAAAACTTTTACTTTTCCTGTTAAAGAGACAGACACGGCTGGTTGTACATTTTACCCCCGTTTTCTCTGCCTTAGGCAGACACGATGTCTGGGGCCGTGGCATCCATCTTGTAGCCGTGAGGCTAAGAAAGACGTGGGTAAGTGTCACAGATTAGCAGAGCCGGGCAGCCAGCGCGCACCTCGGAACCTCTGCTCCTGGGGGAACAATAAACCTGTTCGAGCCGTCTAGATGGGGTTACCTGCAGCGTCTCCTGGTCTAGGCGGGACGCACCACGCTCGGCAGGCTTCCGCTAATCCCGCTCCCGGAAGGACAATCTGCGCCCTCCCCACTCTCCGCTGCCTCTCATGTGGAAGCTCATTCATAAAAACTCAAGCCAGGGAGATGAGATTGTGAACTTTTCCAGTGTGATCCAAAGATTTTGGTCATTGATAGGTTAAATGGGTGACAACTAACATCCAAAGAAAGTCATTAGACTTTCCGTCAAAGAAGATGTCAAAGGACCAGCTCTTTCCAAGGCCGGGACATCTGCCCAGGAGCTGGAAACTCGGCTCCAACCAGGACCAGTTATCCGCACCACAGGGATGGGAGGGCCCGGGCCTCGGGTAGGCAGGGTCACCGGCTAGCAGGTACACTGTGTACGCAGAGCACAGGTCAGGCCACATGGATTATTCTGACAAGATCCTCAGTATCACATAGTCCCAGCAGATATCAGAGACACACCCCAGTCTGGGATTAGGGCCCACTCTAATAACTGCATGTAACCTTAATTACCTCTGAGAGAAAGGAGGGGAGGTGGGATGGAGGGAGGGAGCCAGGAGGGGAGGAGCAGGGAGGGAGAGAAGGAAGGAGGGAAAGAGGGAGGGAAGGAGGGGGAGAGGAGTGAGAGGAGTGAAGAGGGAGAGGAGGGAGGAGGGATGGAGGAGGGAGGAATGGAGGAGGGAGGGAGGCAGGCAGGGAGGAATTTACTGGCTCGTCTAGCCAACCATGAAGTTGAAGAAGGGGGCTCAGCTGAATGATGGACAGAAATAGAACATTCCTTTGCCTCCTTGTCTGTGATGGCTGCATTCTGCCACACTTCACGCCCAGCCACGGGTGCTCTCAGCTCAGAATCCTAGCAGGAAGACCGAGTCCAATTCTGTCTCCACACCTACCACCCTCCATGGTCTACACAATCAGCTTACTCCAAACCCAACCAATATGCAAAAGAGGAGAAGGGTGGGGGCCACACTTTCTTTGAGGATGTCATTTCTTTAAAGCACTAGGAACAAAGGAGGATTTATTCTGGACTTTCATTTTTCTGCAGTAAAGGAAGGGGTAAGTATCAGTCGAGGTCCAGGCAGAAGAAACAGATGCCCTGGTTATTTGAACGAGAACATTTAACATACAGAAGTGTTAGCGGAAAGACAGAAAGGCTGAATGAGGACCGGGTGGGGTCCGGAAGGGGCAGAAGCAAGGGCGAGATCACATCATGGCGGAGCGAGAAGGGACAGGAGGGAACGTGGGCCGGGTCACGGGCCACCCCATCCCGAGGCTGGGATCCTCCTTCCTCAGAGACACCAGGCTGGAGGACGAAGCAGCCGGCGGCTCCGAAGCACCTGCCGGAAGGGCGGCATTCCTGAGGCCGGCCAAGGGCAAACGCTCAGGGCCCAGCTCCCGTGTGGCAGGCGGAACACACAGGGACAGACGTGGGCTGCACAGACGATGCCGTGCCAACGGAAACAAGAGAGGGACTGCATCAGCTGGGTCTTAGTTTCTCCGGTGACACAAAAATGGGACGCCACCAAGTGACCGCGGTGTCTCGGAGCGGGGCCTGCGGGTTAGAGGCCTAATGTAAAGTGTGTCCTTGGCTTTAATTAATGCCCATTTTGATCTCTCTCCGAGGACAAGAGCTGACCTTCTCGCTTCACTGATTCTGCAAGGACGCAGGGACGCCTCCCTCTAGCCCCTCCCAGGGAGAAGGGACATGCCTTCTTACCCCCACCTCCACCTGCCGGCCTCCTGGGGCACCAGACTGGGCTGCGTCTGTTAGGAGGGGGGGTCGCCCTTCATTTGGACCCAGATGCACTTCTTCTCAGTCTCCAGGGGGACAGGGCTGATGGCCCAGCCCAGCCACCGTGCCCTTTTCTCCTCCTTGCTGATGGACTGGGGTCCTGGGTGTGCTTTGCCTTGGGCCCCGGCCTGAGGCCCTTGGTAGAAGGTGATGAAACTCTGGATCTGAGGACTGTGGTTGTGAACTCCTGCAGCATCCAGCCCAGCCTCGCGACTCTGAGCTGCACCGAGACGGTCAGCTGCACCTGGCTCCCCACTGGCTCCTGCCCCTGCCCCTGCTCCTGCCCGGCTGGGGTGGGGGGAGGGGGACGGGGCGGAGACAGGGCCACGCCTCCCCAAGCTCCTGGCAGCTCAGAACACCCGTGATGGCCACCTCAACTCCCCACCTGCCTCAACAGACCGGGTCTTGAGTCTAATTCTCCTCAGAGAGGCTACACACGGTGTGTGTCCCATTTGGAACGTGTATCTATTTGCATCCTAATTGTATCAGCGCTTCTGAAACTCTCTGCGGGATTCTGATCCCTGGATTCAGCACGGACGCAGCACACGCCCGGCTGTGGATTTGGCACAGAGTAGATCCTGTGGAAAGGAGGCCCACAAGTGCACATATTAATGGCTATTTCGGAGAGCTGGTGGCACTGGAAAGCACATGTCCAGGCTGCGTGAGAGCGCTACACAAGGGAGGAAGTCTAATCTCTCGTCCATCAGCCAGTCCGAAGGCACGCTGGTCATTTCCCCAAATAGCCCTTCTCTTCCACAAACGGCGGCCATAAAAGCAGGGGCCCCAAAACTTGAAGAGCCCACACAGACCTTGGCAATGGCGCAGGGCTCTGAGAACACACACATGAATAAATAAAACCCAAAGCTGCCGCCGAGACACAGCCGAGTCTGGAGGGACGTAGATGGACTCTCAGAGGAGAGACCCGGAGACCACTCCACGTGACAGTGTGCCCGTGAGCCTGGAGGCACCGCCCACGCGGCACCCCAACCCTGAGCAACGCCCCCCCCATCCAGCTCTGCAGGGAGGACGGGGTGCAGCAGAAAGCCGATGCCGTCCGTGAGTCACCCCACAGCGACCTTGCCGAGCGACTCGCAGGCCCCCAGACGCTGTCCTGGGAGGAGGGAGAGGGACAGGGGTCCATGGCCGGCGGGGGAGGGGGCGCACAGTGCCCTGAGTTACTGAGTTCCTGTTCGGCCACCGAACAAAGTGCTACAAGGTGGACAGAACCACACGTCTGGGCTCTGCTCTCGGTGACGAGTGCGGGGCACGGGTTCCAGGCGGAGAGTCTGGCATCAAACGCGGGGTCTCTGTCGAGAGCCTGCTACGTAGGCCCGCACACCGCTTGCGCCGAGGTTTTGTCCTGATTTACAGAAACCGTCTTTTCCCGGAGGACCTGGGAGCGTGGACTGTAAAGAATGGCAGCGAGGCCCCTGAAGTCGGGCGGAATCAGTGTGACTCATCCCTCCGGCTGGACCTCGATAGGACGCCTGGACCTGTACCACAGCCACTTCGCGGCTTTCCCGGGGCCGCAGGTCAAGGCTGCGAGCTTGGTTAAGCTTCAGGGATGATTTGCAATAGAATCAGAGCTGACGGTGTGGGTTTCTGTGTGCGTGTGTAGCGGTGGGGTTGGGGGGCTTCTCTTCACCTACAAGCACACCTTTCAGACCAAGTGCCCAAATACACATTTTATTTTATGAACTGAAACAGTGCGTGCAAACCAGACCCAGAGGTGGCCGGACGGGTAGAGGTTCCATTAAAGCCGCTGGAAGGGGCAGAGTTTGGGACACAGGAGTCCCTGCCTCCTTTCAGCAGCACTGGGTGGTGGAAGGACATGAGAAAGATAAGGCAGAAGGAGAAATAAACCTATGAGGGGCGCCTGGGCGGCTCAGTCGGTTAAGCGTCCGGCTTCGGCTCAGGTCACGATCTCACAGCTCAGCTCGTGAGTTCGAGCCCCGCATCAGGCTCTGTGCTGACAGCTCAGAGCCAGGAGCCTGCTTCGGATTCTGTGTCTCCCTCTCCCTCTGCCCCCCTGCGCTCTCTGTCTCTGTCTCTCTCTCAGAAACAAATGTTAAAAAAAATTTTTTTTTAAGAAATAAACCTGTGAGAGTCTCAGTGGCTTCCCTGGGCACTTCCTACGTGTCTGTGCCACTCTGGTCGCAGAGACCCGTCCAGGGCAAACAGAAAGAACACCGAGGGGCCACCAGGAAGCGGTCCCGCCCATGGAACGGTGGCCCATCATCCTCACGGGGCCAGCTTGAACAGAATCCGAGCCTCCAGCTTGTGGGTAAAGAAATCGAGGCACCGCGACGACAAACTAAATGTAGCCATCCCTCCCCCCTTCAGAAAATCATAAGGTCTGGGACTGCTTCTGGATCACAGGGAATATCATGCGAGGAAATCTCTGCTTTGGCCTGTGTTCAAAACGAGTTCACAAGGACCAGGGTAGTCTGTTTGGGCTTCGGTGACCAAACACCACCGGCCGGGGGCCCCAACAGCAAGCGTTTCCTCCTCGCAGTTCCGGGGGCTGGACATCCAAGACCAAGCCCCGGGCCCGCGTCCTGCCTGCGTGCTGTCCTCACTGGACAGGGGCAGCGGGCGGCCCTCTGGGGTCTCTCGAGAAGGCCACCAATCCTTCTGCTCATGGCCCAGTCACGGCCCGAAGCCCCACCTCCCGTTTCCATCGCCTCGGACGGGGATTTGGTGGAGGACATCAGCGTTGTGTATACAGCGTGGACCGAGCAAGTGACACGATCTGCAGACCACATGACGCGAGTCCGAAGGGACCCTCCCCTTCCTCGGCGGCAGGGAGGCACGGAAGTTCACGGTTTTCCTGCATCACACTGAGGCACGCCAATTTGTTTCACACTCACAAATGCCACTTTTTCCCAAATAAAAACCTCTTTCCTTATCCCTCTCTGCAGACACACAGTTCTGAACCCCTCTGGTTTGTCCAAACGGCACCACATGCTTTGATATTTAACCCTCACGGGACTCCCCAGCAGCTGGCATCCCATTTGGTGGGTGAGGATGTGGAGGCCCAGAGAGGTGAAGTCACCTGGCCAAAGTCACCCAGCTCAGCACAGTCTAGTCAGCTCCGAAGCCCATGTATGCCCCTTCCCATAAAGCGACACTCTCAGAGGCTGACTGGCCACCCACAAGTGGGCTGTCATGACTCCGTGTACGGTGGCAGGAGCAGAGGGTGCAGATGAACAAATTCCACCCTGCTGGCCCTTCTCTGGCCGAGGCTGCCATCAATGACTGGGCCGGACAGCGGGGGCTGCTCCCTCCGGCACCCGGGGTGGGAGGGAAGCTGTTTCCAGCAAGGGCCAGGATGGAGCGGCACAGGCCCCTTCGGTGCGACTCCAAGGGCCCACGTGATAGACTGGAGGGATGGGGGCCGGGGCAGCAGCAGCCACTGTATCTGGGGGTCACAGGTTGCTTGCAAATGCCCGGACTCACACGCTGACGGCTACAGAGAAGGATCACCCGAGTTGATTCCCGTGTGGCCCGCTCCCCGTGAGGGTACATCTGGTCAGCCTGATGGGTCTAAAAAGTCACTGGCATCGAGCTGACCTTCTCCGTCGTGCGCACCTGCCGCGGGCAGCAGTGTACTTGTACTCCGGTCTCACCGAAGCACCCCCCTGGTGTTTCCACCGCAGAGCCCGGGGGAACGGCAGAACCAGCTTAGAGAGACCCACTAACCCCCCTGGCAAACACCGAGCAGCCCCTTAGCCTGCTGTTCACCACGGTAGACATGTCATGCGCTTCCGTGCAAGACTTGTTTTCAAATCTTGGCTCCGCCGCAGCCGTGTGACCTTGAGATAATTACATGACCTTTCTGTATTCTCATCAGCAAGCCTGCTCCACGAGGCTCGAAAGCGCTGAAATGGAATCGCACCTGGCAGGGTACGCAGCAGGATCGGGCCCTAGATGACAGTGTGACACGTTTATTGGCAAGAATGCTCCGCACTCCCCTCGTCAGGGACCCCCACCTCCCCCGCACTAGACACGGAACTGCTGTGGCTTCCGTGTTCGTCCAAAACCTTCAGAGCGCTGATCTCTGGGTAAGACAAGAAGGCTAATGTGTATCTGATCAACAAATCACACCCCCAACCCTATGAAGGAAGAGGAGAGAGAGAGAGAGACAGACAGACAGACAGACAGACAGAGACAGAGAGAGGAGAAAAAATAAAAAGGAGAGGGTTGGAAGGGCAGGGAGGAGGCTTTCAGGGAGACGGTAGGAGCAGGTTTTCCAAGAAGGACCCCTCATCTCTTGGTATCAAAGTTCCAGATAGGTTTGAGGACGTTTGAGGCGCGCTCGCTTGTGGTTTGGAAGCCGGTGGTGGAGCAGGACTTGGAGGGGCCTCGGGTAGAGAGAAAACCCGCACGGGAAACAGCAGGGGCAGGAAGCCCACCAGGACCGGGGCCTGAGGCAGCAGGGAAAGGAGAAAGGGAACCCACTCAGAATGGCCCCGAACGATCCCACCCTGTGACATTCTCAGGCTTGTGCTGTCCTTCCCCTGGGGAATAGGAGTGACCCGTGGAACCGCAAACCGCAGACCCGAAGTGCCCCACCTCCAACGTGGCTCCAACCTCGGGGCTTTCCCCTTGCTCTCCCGGTCCCGGGCTCCGGGGCTCGTGCCGTGAGCACACTCGGGCAGGGCTCTGTGAAATCCCTGCTGGTGAGGAACTGAGGCCTGCGCTGACATGACCATGGACTTCCCATGCCTGTACGGGAGCCGTCCCCTGGAGTAGACCTGTGGCCTCCTTCGGACAGTCTCAGCCCCACCAGACGTTTTTACTGCAGCCTCGTGAGAGAATCGAAGCCCCGGGATTCTTCTAAAATGCTCCTCAGTCCTGGCCCCACGGGTGCCATGTAAAATAATAAATGCTTATTACTGGTTTAAGCCGCTGAGGTGTGGGGTGGTGTGCTACCCAGCAACAGACAGCTATTACAGGACTGAAATACACACATTAGACAGCTCAGTCAGTTCATTAATTAATGATGAAGCCAGCACTACAGTTCCAAGAGCATTTGAGGAACTGGATTTTCATGGGCAATTTATTGAAGAGCCATGAGAATCTGAGTGCCAGGTTAATACAAAATAATACAAAACTGGTCCATGTCCTAGAGAGGAAGGACCTGCCACCTTTGGGTTATCTATTCTACCAAACAAGTTATTTTCCTTTGTGTCAGTCAAAAACCTGAAGTCCATACAGAACCTTCTGAGACCTTCAGAAAAAGGGAGCGGAGTAGTTGTCTGTTGTCAGAGGTGGGGCACGTGGTGGGACAGTTAGCAGCATCCGGGCCTCTGTCCCCTACTTGGCAGTACCACCCCCACGCGCCCACCAGCCACGACAACCCAACAGGTCTGGCGATGTCGCAAATGTCCCCTGGGGGCCCGGGGTGGAGAACGACGGCCTCACACAGTTAGATGACCCTCGGGCAGACCCATCGCATGATGCCCATGCGGGCACGCCCTCCACCTGTTGGCCTCATTTCCGAGTTTTCAATACTTTTCTTAACCAGCATCTGCGGGTCAGGAACTGAGAAAGCAGCACCTCCTCTCGCAGGCGTCAGGAACGAGCGGGGAGAGAGGGCCCATCCCGCCAGGGAAGGGCCTGGGGTCAGAGCTTCTGCGGGCAAGCCACGCGGCACCGCCTACAGAGCCTGGTCTCCGAGCAGCTCTGGAGGGGAGGAGCTGTTAGCTGATCGAAAGGCGGGCAGAAGCACAGGTAGAAAGGAAGGGAGACGCAGGAGCCCACGGAGTACCCTACGTGAGGGCCTTTGGGTTTCGTGGTTACCTTTTGTCAAAATCACTTTAAACCTGCAAGCAGTGTTTTCTCAATAAAAGGAGAAATGTGAATTCCTCTTTGGGGCAGATGGATTCCTTGTTTTGAAAGGAACCATTACACGAATTCCTTAAATGAATTCCCCCTTAAACTGATGGGGGACGGGAGGCGGAAGCAGGACAGCGCTCACCTTTAGTCCCGAAGGCTGACCTAGAGCCTGCGCAGTTTCAATAAGGATCAAATCGGTACTGCCTGCCATTTCTTAAATTTTTTCTACATTTTAAAATTTATTTTTGAGGGACAGTTGTGAGTAGGGGAGGGTCAGAGAGAGGGAGACACAGAATCCGAAGCAGGCTCCAGACTCTGAGCTGTCAGCACAGAGCCCGACGTGGGGCTTGAACCCACGAACCGTGAGATTATGACCTGAGCTGAAGCCGACGCTTAACCGACTGAGCCACCCAGGCACCCCTGCCTGCCATTTCTTAAAGGGTCTCGTGACTGCCTGTAAATCTCGCCGGTAGTTAACATCGAGCTAAATGATAAGCACCAGAGAAATCTTGCAAAATCATTTTTCCGAGTAGAAATTTGAGGAAGATATTTATGATCTAATGCTCCCCGTACATCCCTCCCCACCCCCCGCCCCCTGTTGAGCACTAAGCATATGACCACCAGCTTCACACAGCGTCACGCAGCAGAAGGACAGCCCGTTCTGCCCACGGGTCCTGTCCCCGCGCCACTTACATAAGCCTACTACATCACACCATACACCGTCTCGAGTTCTTCCTTGGCCGTGGCGTTCGACAATCCCACGACAAAACCAGCACGTGCAGTTTTGATGACTAAATGTAAAGCGAATACTCACCAGGTGCCCTGTTGAGTCTGTTGTCCTCCGCATGCATGGTTGGGGCCAAGAAGCTCCATGTTCTGTGCAGGGTAAATGGCAGAAAAATTGTACCTGAAAAAGAATTAGTTGGTCGGCAAGGGGCTGAGAAATCGGGTTTGCAGTGACCGTACCAGCAGCCTATGGGGTGATGTGTCTGCGGGAGGCTGGACAGGGTTGGAGAACTCCCCCACAACGGAAAAACGAAGTCCAGAGCAGGGAACCCGGGTGGGGCTTGTAGCCTTTGGGGACGCGGTGACCCTAAGTTTCGAGGCCCAGGGAGAGCTTGTGTTGGGCGATCACGTTCTGAGGGACCAGTTCTGTCAAGGACCAGAAGACCAGGGAGCGGTCCTGAGGCCAAGGGGGTGTACCTCCAACAGAGGGGCCATTTTTGTTGTTGGTCACCCTGGGAACGGGCTGGTCATGAGACAGGACAGAAGGATCAGGGGGCCAGCCTCTGACGGGAGAGCCGGGCATTCTTTCTGGGCCTCTGAACAGCTGGGCTGGACCCGGAGTTAAGGCTGTGCACAAAGCTTTCCCGGTGGAGGAAGGTGGGCACTTGGAAGCCATGTGCGAGAGCCCTGTACAGGACAGACCCACCTAGAGACTCTAAAGGAAGCCACGTCCAGTAGGCTTACCCCTCACCCATGCTGCATCTCCTTCCCCCTCTGTCCCTGGCTCGTCAGCACAGGCTGGCTTCTGTCATGGGGCAGGCATTTAAGGGAAAAGCCTATACTGTGCCTGAAATTCAGTGCTAAATGCCAAGGCCAATGTGCTCGTAAGGACAGCAGCCTGAGGGAGAGAGACCAAAGCACGCACTCACTACCACACTCCTAAGTCAGACCTCTGAGAGAGCTCAGGAGAGGGAGGCCCCGGGCACGGAGGGGGCCCAGGGTTAACAATTCACAACATTAGCAAGCCGCTGGGGAATTCACAGGAAGATGAAGTGTAGTTAAAATGTGGTCACACAATGTGAGCCCTGGACATGGAGGCTGTTGATGAATGAGACAGAGGACAGACGATGGATAGACAGGAAAACAGACAGATACAGGTGCACGGATGGATGGACAGGCAGGCAGACAGACGTACAGGTGGAGAGGACGGATGGATGCATGGATGGACGGAAGGATGGATAGACAGGCAGGCAGACAGAGCTACAGGTGGAGAGGACGGATGGATAGATGGATGCATGCATTCACCCATGGACGGATGTGCAGACAGGGAGGCAGAGCTAGAGGTGAAGATGGATGGACGGGTGGGTATACAGTAGGCAGACAGAGATACAGGTGGAGAATCAATGGTAAAGGAATTCAGAGGATATCACCACAAAGGAGGCCACTTTGGCACATAGATTATTTCGAATTAAAAGAACTGAAGAAACAGCAGGTGTAAGAAAGACACTTGGGCCCTCCTTTTTCTTCCCAAAAGCAAGAGATAAAACTCCCACAGGAAAGTGCCCTTCCTGCTCCGGGAGGAAAGGAACATTCTTATCACCAGAGACGGGGAAATGGACGGGGAAAGATCTATACACTCAAATATTGTTCCGCAGACCCATATCTTTCTAGACACTTCTTCACAAGTTAGCACTCCCAGCCCAAGCCCCTTTGTCTTTCTGATAAATAAAAATTTATTATCTCTTTGTCTAAAAGGTATGAACTCTTCCTGTTGTGGTCACATCTTCAGGTCCTCATTACCTTGAGAGGCTCCCACGTATATGCAAATATAGATTTCCTAATGTTTAGTTTTGAGAGAACAGGCATATGAGCAGGGAAGGGGCACAGAGAGACAGGGACAGAGGATCTGAAGTAGGCTTTGTTCTGACAGAGAGCCCGATGCAGGGCTCAAACTCTTGAACTGCAAGATTGTGACCTGAACCAAAGTTGGACACTCAACTAAGCCACCCAGGTGCCCAATATATGCGAATATTTAATTAAGCTTAAATTCAATTCTCAGACCCAGCCACAGACCTAAAGAGGGTAGAGGAAAATTCTTCCTCCTCTATGATAGATAAATATTGATATAGATATAGGATGCATAAAGAGATAGGTGACCAATACATAGAAGGAAGAAGAAAGAAAGAAAGAAAGAAAGAAAGAAAGAAAGAAAGAAAGAAAGAAAGAAAAGGAAGGAAAGGAAAGAAAAGGAAGGAAAGAAAAGAAAGGAAAGGAAAGAAAAGGAAGGGAGGGAGGGAGGAAGGAAGGAAAAGGAAGGAAGGGGGGGGGAAGGAAGGAGGGGGGAAGGAAGGGAGAGAAAGGGAAGGAAATTATGGAGGAAACATTTATATTTATTACCTGCCTAAAACGTGGACAAGGAGCAAAGTAAGGACATGAAAACAAACGAAAATCACAGAACGCCAGTCACTTGCTTCTGCTCCCCGCAATCCAGAAGGAGCTGCAGAGGCCAAGTGCAAGTTTCCCGGGCCTCCTCCGCTCCAGGTGTGTGTGACGGAAACATTCCACATCAGTCACACCCAACACCATGCATAAAGTTACAACGCAACACAGCCAGAAGTGTGAGCCAGAAGGTGGCCCGTTCCTGTCCTGTGTGTCATAGGCGACGTCATCCAGACGAGCCCGAGGGAAAGCTGGTCGCTGCAGGGGTCACCTTGAGCTCCCCGGCCCCACAGCCACGGGGTTCCTTCGGGACAGCTCCTCTGCCCTCACCTGCTTCCCACAGAACGGGAAGGGTGTGACACTTGGCCTGCTCCCAGAAGCATGTACCGAGCAACTATGCTAAAGAATGTGGCTATTTGGGGGGTTAGGTAGGGCTGACGGATGCCACCGAATAACCACACAGGCCCCAGAAACACGACAGCCCGGCAGACTGTGCCCGGAAGCAGGAGAGCCCCGCAGGGCGTTAAGAGTTCTAATCCTCTGTGCAAGGCCTAACTGGGGAGCCCAGCCATAGGCAACGTGTGTATTTTTCTACACATAAAGCTGAGTATCTACCGTCACCTGGCAACAAGGAAAAATTACTTGTGATTATTCTAGCCTAAAAACTAGCGAGTTTTGGAAGATCTTTGACTCCCTTCCTCCCATGCCCATTCACAGGTCTAAAGAGGAAATAAGGCCGCGCTGACTTGGGGTGACGCAATGGATGACATTGTGCTTTGCATCTTAGGACGAGGTGGGCGAGAAGGATCTACCTTTAAAGAACTCCAATTAAAGTAATTACCTTTGTTACCAAAATTACTGTTTTTAAAAGACCGGAGTCTCTATTGGAGAACACTCCAGAAAGCTGTGTGAAAACCCCACATGACCGCCGATGAGGGGGGACAGAAGCCGAGCACTGCTTAAGGCGAGCCGCTTAAATCCTCCCGTGCCTCCCGTTCCGAGGTGGGAAGTTACCATTCCTGAAAGCCTCCCGTACTTCCTTCAGCGTTCAAAGAGCCGTCAGCAGTATTCTCGGGGCGGGAGGGTGACACACCTGTGAGCAGGGCTGCGGGGTGACAGCTGTCGCCCTCTGTCCCCTCCTCAACTTCTCTTCAGACAAGGCACAACCTGCCTTGTTCGGGGCCACAGGGGTGGATGGACTGCTCCGGGCACCAGGCCTGAGACTCCAAAATCGCAGGGGTGTGAGGAAATTGTTATCAGGCAGGGACGGCCACCCTGGATTGGCAGAGGGTGCTAGAAGGTGGTCCGGAGACATCTAGGGTAACCCTTGTGCTCCTGACCTGATGCCAGAAAGACCTAGATGTTGGTAGGGATGCTCGAAGATTATGAGGGGGAAGGACTGCTATTTTCTGGAAAGTACCCTAAAAATGAACTGCCAGGAACCTAAAGTTAAGGAAACAAAGAAATACAAAATATAAGTCCACCTCAACATTGTTATTAGGCTCAACAGGCAATAAAAATGACTGTGCATTAGCTATAAAAGTTTCTAAAAGCTTGCTCTCAACTTCTGGACTTCCCCTACTGTGGTTCCGGGGGCCACGCTTTCATCAGCTCTGGTCTAGGACACCATATCCCCAGAGTTGTCGCTGGGATTTTAGGTCACCAAGGTGATCATAGGGAGATGGTCCCACTGGCCAAATAAGGTGTGGAAAATACTACATCTCCTTTTGGACAGTGACGATGCACGGGGGCATTTTAAAGGCTCTGAGAAATCCTGTTTCTTTCTTAATGTGTATTTATTTATTTTGAGTGGGGAGGAGCAGAGAGAGAGACCCATCTGGTCACTGTCAGTGCAGCCCAGTGCGGGGCTCGAACCCACAAACTGTGAGATCATGACCTGAGCTGAAATCAGGAGTCTGGCTGCTTAACGAACCAGCCCAGCCACCCAGGTGCTCCTCTCCTGTTTCAAAAGAAACAAAAACTACTTACATTGAGCCCAATTTTCCAACTTTATTTCCTTACTTTCTCTTTCTCGTTTTATTTTTTTTTTTTACTGATTAACTTATTTTCACATAACACTTGCAGTATTTGCCTGATGACATCCTATCAATCACACGCTAAGAAACGCTTGCTTGGGGGCCCCGCCTTCGCAACGGCCTAGCCTCCGGCCAGTGGGTCAGAAACGCCAGACTCACAGGGGGAATCCCAGGGGTCAACAGCTCTTCAGTCCAGCCCAGGTGGACTCCGCAGTGGTGGTGTCTGGACCCAACTGCAAACGATGCCAAATGGTCCCAGGAATTGCTCTTGGAGAAAGCCAGGCTCCTCCGAATTGCTCTGCGGAGCAGATGAGGACCCCGGCGGTGACTGTGACTACACTTTGGAAAAGGCCTGACACGGCGGCAGGATGGGTGGCCTTCAGCAAGTCTGTGCACAGAATAAACTCGATCGAGTGTAAGGAGACAGCAACTGACGCTGGGGAGCTGCAACGCACCAGCTACAGCAAGCCCATTGATCCCTCCCCGGGCTTACTCAAGCCAGGCCCCGGAGCGGGTTTTCCTAATGAGCTGGCATCGGGTAAACACCGCATGGTGCGATCAGCGTCCTTACAGGCGGCTTTTGAAAACTGCTTGGAAATACGTTTGAATGCGCGCAGCCTCCCGATCCCCCTCTAACAAAACAATTATCTACAGTCCAATTTCCGCACACGGAACCCCAAGTGCCGGTCACACCAGGATCAGTAGCATCAGAGTCTGGTGGCGCCAGGATTCGATTGCTATTAACAGTCATAGAGACAGTGGTGGCCAGCATTCTAGCCCCTGGAAGACCACCGTCTTTCAGAGACGGGACTTCTCTGCTGTGGCATCACAAAGCAAAGGCACGCCAGAGTCAAGGCCCCTTTCTTCCCAGCTTCCTGTTCACACTGCCTTGTACCCCTGTAGGACCACTACTCCCCCCTCGACTCGGTATGAGCCATCCCGAGTCACAGGAAACGGTGTTTCTAGGCATGGGGACCTCCTGGGAGCCACAGAGGCGTAGGATTTAGTCTCAGAACACTGAGCCACCTGTCCGCGTGTCACATCATCCCTCCACACCTCCAACACGAACCACTGGCCACTGCACACACCAACAGACTTCCCACGGATGCTGGCATGACTGGGAAGGCCCCAGACTACGTCACAGGCTTCTGTGTAGGTATGAAACATGCCCCGCCCGGTGCAGCAGGGCCAGCTGGGGGCACTAGCTCCTGACAGACCGCAGCAGGACAGACAGCTCAGGAAAGGGGTACAGCTTCCTCCTGGCTCGCTCTGGCTCTGGGGACACCTGAGCTGCCACACAGGAATTGCCACTAACGAGAAGACACCCTGCTGGACAGACCAGGAGTGAAGACCACACAGAGAAATGCCAGAGGAGACGGAGCTCCCAGGTGCCACACGCGGGCGTGAGGAGTCCTCTTAGATGCCCTCGGCTGCTCCTGAACCCTGTGAGATGATAAATGTCCATTCTGGTGGTCATTCTAAGCCATCAAGTTCGGGGTGATTTGTTACTCGGTCTCAGGTAACTAACACACTCCCTGGATGGGGCCCAACTGGCACCCTGTCTACTTCTCTTTTTCGCAGCACACACACGGTTGGCCTCTTGAAGCCTCCCCAGATGACGGAGCCCACGGACCAATGCACATCTGAGCACACCTGGTCTTGTGGACTTGACCTTGAACTGCTCCTCCCCTACTGTGCACCCTTTCTTCATGCTGTCCCCTTCCTCAGCGCTGACTCCTATTTTCTACTTGAGACACTTGTAGTGTCTCAAGCAGCCCAACTGGTCACTTGGTTGCCAACGTTAGCACTCGGGTCCCCTGACTCGTCCAGCTTTGCTCTCCCACGCGCCCGCCCTTAGCCTGGTGGGCTGGTGTACCCCACCCCTGGGCTTCTCCCCGCAGGAGCACGGAGCACTGGCCGGTCCAGGCGGGGCTGGCTGGTGCCTACAGGGTCCACATGCTTCCTCGCCCGCTCACTCTGGTGTTTATGGAGGCTCCAGGAGCAGAACAAAGCTGATAATCTCTCACTGTTGAGTACAAGCAAGGAGAGAAGACTCTTATCTTCATTAGCAGGGTGATGAGCCGATACCAACCACGCCGCCGTGCAGTTGGGACAGAAAATATAAACAGAAAAGATCTATTTTGTTGTTGTAGTTGCATGAGATCTTGTAGGCTGTGAATGAGCACAGCTACCGATTTTCTTATCTCTAAAATAGAGATGACAGTAGTGCTGTCATAAGGATTAAATCGGACCCTGTGGGTGAAAGGTTCCGCCCCAGTGGTTGACACACAGGAAGACTCAATAAATGCAGGCTTTTCCTGCTCTCTTTACATATTATCTCAGGTTTAATCCACCCAGTTCTGAGCTCTTCACATTCCCTCAGCGGCCCCCACGTCTTCCCCATCCGGCTTAATGGCACATTGTCCTTCAACTTGGTCAAAACGCCCCAAACACCTGGAGTCGCCCTGTCTGCTTTCCTTCTTTCGGATTCCACACACAACCAAATGGTAGTGCATTTTGGTTCCATCCACAAAACAGGTTCAGAACTGACCGCTTCTCACCACCGTCTGCTCCTACCTTTTCCAAGCTCTTATCATCTCCCCTAGTTCATGGCCAAGATGTGCTACCATCTCCCCTGACCACCCGCTGGACTGGCTTTTTGACCAGCTGCAGGGAAGAGTATGTTTAAACAGAAGTCACATCAACTTTGTTTTTTTCTTCTCAAAATCCAGTGGTTTCTGATCATTCTCACATTAAAACCCAGTCCTAACAACCTCAGGATCTAATGCTCGGGCCCCCGTTCTGGACTTCTCTACCCCATCTAACTCTCACCTCTTCCAACAACGTTGGATTTAGCCTCACTGGCTTTCCTTTGGTTCCTCAAACATACCATGCCTGTTCCTTCTTCAGAACATCTACACTTGCTATCCCTTCTGCCTGAAAGACTCTTAACAAATGTCTAAATGGCTTGCTTCCCCAGCTTCTTCAGTCAGCTTCTCCGGGAGGCCTTTGCCAACCATCCTGATTACAACCGTGACCCCTCCCAACGCTCGCTATCCCTCCTCCATGCTTTCATTTCCACCAGAGCCTTCCTCACTCTCTACCATACTATGTATTGACTTTGCCTTGTTTCCCCTTCTAGAATGGAATGGAAGCTCCTGGAGGATGTGTGGCCTGTTGTGCACTGCTGTTTTCCCAGTACCTGGAAACACTGCCTAATACGTGGCAAATGCTCAACAAATGTTCACTGGAGGAGGGGGAAGGGAGGGGGGATACAGAGTACTCTTTCTTTGTCTCAAGTGATCTAGAAAACACCCAAGCTGATCATGTGTGGATCCTTGTTTGGTTTCGAAACTAAAACGGAGAGACTTTCTGTACTCCTTCAGTAGGGAAGGGAAGGTCGGCGGCCCCCTGGGTACCCTTCTCTTCATCTTTCACTTGGTGCAGGTACAGTGGAATCATCATTAGGGTGTGGCTCCCACTTCTGCCGGTCCCAGGCATCATCTTCATTTGAATATGGGGGCAGAGTTAACCTCTAGATAAAGATGTTCACCCAAGGTGAGGAACAGAGCAGAGTTTGGGGTCAAGTCTTCTCTGGGATGGGAGTGCTTAGGGAGGCCCCAGAGTCAGTGGAAGGTCTCGGAGTGAAGGCACTACTACTACGGCTCACTCACAGTGGAGTACACATTTCCTGCGCGTGTAAACAGATTGATAAATCAGAAAGCCTGCTGAGTTGGGGGTCATCGTTTATGGGTTTTAGTCCAGGCTCTGACAGGGACCAGACCTGAAGACTACGACCTGAAGGAGACCACTCCACAGCTGCGGGACTTGCCACGACCCCGTGAGCTGAGCTGTTGGTCACCTTCTCAGGAGGAGATGTCCGCAGAGGTCTCGGAGCCACACGGAGCTGCCGGGAAAGCAGGAAAACCGCTGTGCCTCACACACAACAGCTTTTTCCTTCTTGCTTTTCTCCTTTCCACCCACTCATTCTCTTGGCAAATGCCTGTTTAACATCCATCGAGGGAACAGAAGTTTGCAATAGATCTTACCTTTGGAGGACCCTCATTTTCTCTGTGTCTTTGACTCCCTTTTTTTCTTCCTGAGCTTTATCCTCCATCCCCATCCCTGGGGTGAAGTTCAAGGCTTCTATGGCGAGAAAGGTGACTCTCCCTGCCAAGGGGTCAACAGAAAGGTTGCAGAATCTATAGCCCTCAAAAGGCCCGGCTGAAATCTGCTGGCCAAGTCCAACATTCTGCAATCCCGTATGCCTGACAAATGGGTTCGGCAACCTATCTCAGTGTGTGCTTCCAAAACGACCTCAGGAAAAGCAATGGGGGAAGGCAGGAGAGCAACAACTAAAGATTTACTGGGAACAAACGTGTCAGGAGCTCTGGGTTCTTGTAGGGACGGGTCTGTCGGAGTTGGCATCTACCACATGGCACAAGGCCCAGGCATAGCAGGTGGCATAGACACAGATTTAATTGATAGCTTAATTAAGGAATTAGGTAGGTTATAACTTGCAACTACAGCTCAGGTTAGCGAAATTTTATCATCTTCCTTTTCCAAAGAAACTCAAGTAGAGGAGGAAGTGAGGGGTGGCTGCCACAAACCCAAGAACTTGTCCTCAAATGGTTTGGCCTGTCTGTATGTATGAAAGGACGAAAACTTATGTGTGAGGGAGGGAGTGTCAACAGGCGCTTGCTCCACTTGCTGGAAGCTTCTCCAGGAACCCCCAAAAGGCCATGGCTTACCCCTTCTCCTCAAGAACTTGTTCCATGGCCTTCTACAGATGAGAAGCAACATCTCTGACAGACAGACGAGAGCCTCCAAGGGGGCTGGTCTGTAAAATGAACGAAATCCGCAAAGACACTGAGGGACAAGGCACACACCATCTCGTTTCCGCCCAGAAGCTCTGCAGAGGCAAACAGCTATGTGCCTTAAGAGCCACACTGGCCAGCTGCCTCTGGCCCCGAGAAAATGCTGGGTCCTCCGGGGTAGGGTGTCATGGGGCTCAGGAACTTGAACTTCTTCCTGACTGCCCTTCAAGCCTTAACCCTTGTTACTCACTGTGGTCCCCAGTCTAGCTGCACTGACATCTGGGAGCTCATCAGGGAGAGAGAACCTCAGAGCAAATTGCAGACCTGTGGAATCAAGTCTGCATTTGGCAAGATTCCCAGGTGATTACTATGCACATGAAAATTAAAAATGTAAGAACCAGTGGCTTGGGCAACAGACGGTGCAGTCCAACTTCCAGTTAAAACTCTTTCCTAAAAAGTTTCTCACTTGAAATTTTAAGAAAAGCAAGGTCTATGAAAAATCTGAGCCACTGGATGGATGAGGACTGAGATCTGACGCCCTTATTTGAATATAAACATGTTAAAGTTTGTAGGAGAAGCGATACCAGGAGGTGAGTCTTTGACACGGGAGGCGGTACTAAGCATTAAAAAAGAGACAGGAAGTGTGTGGAGGACATGAAAGGCAGACCATGCTATTTGCCAATAGCCTGGTGGGTGATGGGCACCGTGGAAGGTGCCTTCCCACTCTAGGGTGCTGTGGAGTTTAGAACATTGACCAAGTCACTGAAACCAGCCGTCCACAAAGCTAAGAGCCCAGCGGCACCTCCTCGCTGATCTCTTATGCCAACTAGGCCGCTTGCTGCTTTCTCACACAAACACCCAACTCGGCTTTCCCCACACGCACCACTGCCTGAGTCCTGTCCGGGGAGGTCTGGGGCTCCGGAAGGCACAGACTGGGGAACGCTGCTGAAAGGAAGCCGACAGCATGTCATGGACCCCCGTGAAAGCCAGGCTGAGGGATGAATGTTCAGGGTGATGGTCTTAGGGAGCCTCTGAAGGTTTCTAAAGCAGGAGGACATAGTCCAAGTGGGCCTGAAAGGTACCATTGGAGATTGTGCGGTTGAGAAGAAAGTTATTGCAATAATCCAGTCAAGTGTACTGAAGACTTCAAATAGGGTATTATTGTTTTTTTTTTTTTTAATTGGAAGTGTAGTCAACAAAATGTGCCTTTATTCTGATGGACACTCATTTATTCCGAGGGACACATAGCAGCATCCAGTAACACTGTAATGAATGAACGTATAGTGACTTAGGCCATTATTACACAGACCAATCTACAAAGTAATGCAGTTAAGCTTTAAATGTTGTTAAGATCTTTTCACCCAGATTCAATGGGCCAAAATACCATTTCTTGCATATTTCTTGGACGTGTTGGTTGGCTGGGTGTCCTTCCTCCTCTTGGTCAGTCTGAGGACTCTCTGGCAGCAGGCAGGGCATGAACAGCTCACCTCGGAATGGTGCCATCTTCCCTCTGCTGTGGGGTGGAGCCATAGTGGGGAAAGGCAAGGTCTGGTCTTGTGCCCAAGGTCAAGCCACTGGACAATTCTGGGCTCGTTTCTTCATCTGTAAACTGCCCATCACATAATAGATAGAGCCGTAGGGGTTGCCCGGCTCGAGCCTGCTGGGCACTGGTGTGGTCCGTCAGCCCGGGAGGTGCCCCGACAGGACAGGGGTTCAGCTCTGTCACTTGAAATGGGGGACATCTGCTTGCTGAGGCCAGGTTCCTGTAGGCCTCTTGTGCCCAGGTGAAGCCGCCAGGTGACCAGATTCTAGGTACCTTGTCCCTGTTTGTCATCAACATACTTCATTGTAAAACACCTGCTTTTCTTTACATGAGTTATAATTTCAGGTATCAGCTTCAGTCAGGTTCTACTTTTCTATGCTTCTCTAGGCAGATCTCAGACTTAACTCCTAGATTTCAGTGGATTTTTAAAACACACTGCCCAGAGCCCTTCTCACAACTCTGATTAGACTCGCACACTCCATCTGGCGCTCCGAAAGCTGTTTCAAGCCTGGATTCCTTCTCTGAGGTTATTTGCCAACAACTTATCCATAAATTAATAGTTATGGTGTTTATTAGTTTCCGGGACTTCTAATAGCATATTGATTCTGGGCAGAAGCTTAGCATCTGGTTCGGCTGAAGAATTTAATTTCCTACAAACCACGCGGTCTAATCACATCATCTGGGATTGAAACAAACACTAATTCAGTGGCCTTTAAATGCTGGTGTGCACAGCAGAGCTGGGCCACAGAGTTCTCCCCCACCTGTGAGGAGGTGCTAGGAAAAAAGGTCAATATATTAAAAGGGTAACTATATTCAATGTAAAGAACTGTCCATTTTTTTCTGAGTTTATGCTTTCTCATCATGTGCGCGACAATATTCATTAACATATTTTTAATAAACGTATTTGAAAAGTCAAATGGACAACCCTAGGACAGGGTGCCAAATCTCGGGGAACATTTTACTGATCCACGAAATCCAAAGGAATAGGCTACCCTGGATAAATGGAGCGCCCGGGGATATTTTAAAATATGGGACAAATCCAGGCTTAAGATCCCCTCCGCGTCCTCCTGGTATCAAGAACCCCTGCCCTTGTTTCCCGTCAGGGCTGCTGGGGCTGCGGAGACCGGCTTCCCAGACTGGCTTTTAAATAGAAGCCTTTAAACCCAACGCCGGCTCAGGCAGCAGGAGGAGAGACGTCAGACTTCCCCCATATTTCCAGGTCTTCACACTTCTGAGACTTCTGCCATTCACTCACTGGGCATCACTGACCTTCAGCTTTGAAGGTAGAAACAAGAGTGCCCTTTCGCCCTCAGGCCACAGCAGCCTCTGCCAGCCAGGGGGCGGCTCCTGCTTAGTGTGCTGGTGGCAGGGCTCCTGGCCTGGGACCCCCACCTGCCTTTCAGGGCTGCCCCCAGGAGCCCCTCTGATTTCCTTCTCCCTTCTCCCCACCCCTTCCCCAGTGAAAGACCAGTCGGGGAGCAAACAACAGTGCCCAAAGGGGAGGAACGGCGTCTGACAGCCTCTCTGTTGAGGACCGACACTTGGTGAGTTCCACCCAAAGCCCCGTTGTGTTCATTTTCAGTAAAAGCCTAAACGGTGACCCCCGTTGGGAGTCTCTGTTCTGCTCCACTCCCACCTCCTCCCACCTACCTGGGACAACCCCCTCCCCCTCTCAGGGGTGGTTGCCCCTCCTCACCTCCCGGTCTTGCTTCTGCCTGGCTGATTTCTTACATCCCAGGGGGCTGCACATCAGGTCTTCCCTATTTGTCCTAACGGTCCCCAAAGCCTTCATGCGAACCGAACCTCCATGGCCCTCCCAGGTAGCCCACCGTTCCTGAAGCGATGGTGAGCAGCCCCTGTTGCCAACGTTCCCATGACCTTCCACACCACAAGGCTGATTTGAGGTGAAGCCAGAAGCTGGAAGGGCAAGCAAGGGCTGCGTGAATACTGTCTGTAGCGGTTTTTCCACCGAGCAACAAACGTGTCCATGTCAGCAGACGTAAACCTACCTGCCTATTTTTAAATAGTGAACAATGTTCTTTCATATGGTCACACCACATTTGACCTACTCTTCATTAATAGGCGTTTAAGTTATTTCCGACTTTTCTCTATTAGAAATACTGTGAGATCCTTTCACATATATTTTTTCCACTTGTATTTCTGTTCATAGAAGCAGTTTTGCTGGACCAAAGAATACAACACGGAGATGCAGGGACTGGAAAGCGGCCTATTTGGGGATGCAATCTTCCTCTCACTAGCAGGGTGCGGACATCAATTTCCCTAATTAGTGGGAATGCAGAATAAGTTTAATGACTTTGGACTTCTTTATCTGTACACGTTCTTTAATATTCTTTGCCCATATTCCATTTGGGGCTACTTTTCAAGTCTAAAAGGAAAGAAAAGCTCTTTATAAATAAGAGTATCAGCCCCTTCACCATACTAACACTTAACACTCATTTCTAGAGCTTTCCAGGCACTCTGTGACGTGAGCATTATAGGAATTAATCTTGCAGGGAACGCCTCATTTTTCCAATTTGGTTCACGTGGCAGGTCCGGTGAGACTGGCAGAAACACCAAGACAGCTCCAAGCGTGTGGTTGAGCCATCACACCGTTCGAAATCTCTAAATAGGAATGCCCTGACGTAATTTTCAGGCGGCGTCCTGGTAGCAGAATGACGCGCGCACCACAAGAGGGGCAGCGGGAGTGGGGCTGCCTTTCCTTCTCCGTGGTCAGCACTTCACGAATCTTGTCATCCTGTGTCCTAGACACCTGCGTTGTGAGCTGCAGGGGTTCGAGGCTCAGCTCTGGCCCCACCCAAGGATGGCTCTGGGACTGGGATGTAAGTGCTCCGGGCCGGGAGGGCCCGGGCATCATTTTCTGGGAGCTTCCCTGATTCTTCCTCGCAGCGTGGCAAGGATCCACCGACTCAGGCCTCCCCTACTCACCTCTCTAGCTCTCCTGCCTGCCTCCGCCAGCTGAGGGAAGGAAGCCCCAGCAGGGAAGAGGACTCCCCGGGGAGCACACTGCCGAAGAGCAGCAGACTCAGACTGCCTGCGGGGCAGACTTGAGCGCCTCCAGTCCTTTCCACCAAACTGCAAACATACAGGGCCCCTGTCCTTCCCCCTTCTCAAAGGTGACTCTACCGAGGGTATTATTCGTGGGTCCAGCCGTGGCTGATGAAACTGTCCTTACGTTAGTGGCCGTTTCAGTATTTGCTGCTCCACTTTCCCAGGCTGCACCTAGAGAACGGGGCGTGGTCCACCTCAGGCCACAGTTCCCCCTGGGCATCATCTTCATGCCTGTCATGATCACAGGCCCTCAGCGCACTGGGATCACCTTCCTGGTCCTTGTCACACACGGGAAGGTCGTCACCACATATGAATGTGGGACTTTCCCCCAAGACCATGAGCTCCCTGAGAGCAGGGATCTCCAGGCCTTGACCACTGTCGTCATGGCCCCGGGTTGGGCACTTCCACCTCCAGGGTCTATAGATCAGAGAACCGAGTCCCAGAGAGGCCCTGTGACCTGCCCAAAGGCACACTGTGAATTTACAGCGGAGCTTATGAGCCCGTTCAAGAATGACGTGGTTTTGGAGAAGCCACGTTCACAGAGGGCGTACAAGGGGGGAAACCTCTCGACCGCCCGCAGGCACCCACCCCTGCATCACGTCTCCTATGAGGACACAGGGCAACAGACACACGAGCTCGACCAAGTCAGCGATACCCACGGGCAGCGCTCGAGCTTTCTCGATACAGCCTGCCTCATACGGAATATGCTGATCTTCCTCCAAATTCAAGTGGAAACTGAGTTACAGGAAGTTCAAGGATTGGAGTTTTAATACTCATGAACACATTACGCAGCAAGCTGGAATAAAGCCAAGGTCACCTTGGAGGAGTACTGGAATGTGTCTGAATGGTGAGAACTGATTTCCAATAAAGACACCGCCCCCCACCAGCCCCTGCCTTTACCCACGAGTCCCTCCGGCTCCCCTTCAGCACCTGCCCTTCCCTTCGTGTGTCAACTCCGCCGAGAGCCACCCCGCCTCTCACTGCCGGTCCCCAGGCCGTCCTGCCGGCGGCTTCCTTCCGGGACCCGGCTCCCAGCCACGGCCGCTCCTCACACCGCCCTGTGCGGCTCCCTCTCCTGGGTCACCTGTGACCCCTGCTCCTTGTGGACTCTCAGCTGCAGGACGTCAAAGCCCCTGCCCGCCCATCACTGCACCTTGCACGGTGGTGGCGGGGATTCCAGGGGACATTCAGAATGATTACTGTGCGGCCAGCCCGTGATCACTTTACACAAAGTGACCGTTTGACTCACGGCTCCATGAACGCAACACCACCTTCATTACAGAGCAGGGACAGGATCGGAACAGCGGCCCCGCGACATCGGGGGCGGGGGACTCCGTCGCTTCGTTACATCAGAAACGCTGATGCCAAGTCTGGCGGCCGGTGCCCGGCGCCCAGCTCCCGCAGAGCCCGCCCACGGCCGCTCCGAGTCCTCCAGAGTGCTCCTCTCTCGCGGGCACCCCTTGAATGTCAGCGACCCCCCAGCTCCCCGACCTCCGCGTGCTCTTCTCCGCAGACGAGCGCTCGCACGGCTTCACCTCCCATATGCCGGCAAGCCGGTCCCAAGTCTCTCTGGAACGGGCAGCTGTCTGTCAGACACCACCATCTGTCAGCTCCGAGTCCTCCAATCCTCCACGTCAAAACCTGTCATTTTCTCACTCAGCCTTGGCCTGCTCCAACCTCCCAACTCTGTCTATCAGATGGCAGCCCCGCCAGCCACCCCAGCAACCACCCTTCTCTCCGCTGCCGAAATCAGCCTTCTCGCCTGCTCCCCCCTCGACAGCACAGAGCGAGGGGGAAACACACGGGGTCTGAAGAAAACAACCCACTCGTGAGAGCAAAACAAATAAGACACGTCGGAACTATCTTAACAGAAGAAGTCCACAACGTCACTGAGAAATTGAAGATCAGAATAAATGTAGAGGCGATCTGGTGACTCAACATTGTTAAGATGGTTATTTCTTCCCAAATTGATCCACAGATTTAAAGCAACATATACCAAGGATCCCAGGCCTTTCTTTTCCTGCAGACACTGACAAGCTGATCTTAAAATATAGAGAATTGCACAGGACCCAGGAGAGCCAAAACCATGTGAAAAAGAACAAAGTTGAAGGATGTACACTTTCTGATTTCAAAACTTAAATACACACACACACACACACACACACACACACACACACACAGAGTCAGGTGAGTTCTGACAGCGGCGCCAAGGTCCCCAATTCAGTAGGAGAGCGCAGTCTTTTTTAACATGTGGTGCTAAGATCGCTGGATAGTCACATGAGTTTAGCTCCTTACCTCACACCATATGCAAAACTTAATTCAAAATGGCTCATAAACTCACATGAAAGATCAAAATTATAAAGCTTCTATAATAAAACAAAGGAGAAAATCCTTTGTGACTGTGGGTTAGGCAGACAGATACAATTCTAAAAGCACGATTCATAAAAAACCTGAAGAAATTTGACTTCATTAAAATTAAAAACATTTGTAACACAAAAGACACTTTAAGACTGGGAGAAAATACTTGCAAATCATGTCTTAAAAAGGGCTAGTACCCAGAATATATTAATTCCTACTATTCAATAGGAAGAAAATAATTCAATTAAAAAGTGAGCCAAAGATCTGCACAGACATCCCACCCAAGAAGACATGTGAATGGTGCATAAGCACATGACAAGGTGTTCACCACCACTGGCTATTAAAGAAACGCAAACCGAAGGCACAATGAGATATCACTAGAATGGCTATAATAAAAAAGATACAAAAGAACAAGTGTTGGTGAGGATGTGGAGAAACGTGAACCCTCACATAATGCTGATGCGAATCTAAAATGGTGCAAACACTTTGGGAAAGAGTCTGACATTTTCTTAAAAAGTTAAACATAATCTGACATAAATGTCAGCAATAGCATGCCTAGATATACACCCAAGGGAAATGAAAATGTGTTCACACAAAGATTTGCACTCAAATGCTCGTAGCAGCATGCGAAAACAACGCAGATGTCTACAGCTGGTGAGTAAGCACAATGGGCTACCGTCACACAGCGGGCTACTAGGCGGCAGCAAGAAGGAGTTGCTGTCACGGGCCGCAACACGCGTGAGCCTCAACCACGTAAGCAAAGAGCCACTTATTGTCTGATTTCATTCATACAACAAGGCCAGAATAAGGCCAACCAGAAAGGGGATTAGTGGTTGCCTGAGGCTGGGGGCAGGAATGGAGGCTGACTGCAAATGGGTACAGAGATCTTTCCAAGGTAATGGAAATGTTCTAAAATCGTGTTTGTTTTAATGGTTGTACAATTGTGTAAATTTACTAAAAAACACCCTCGATGTGTACATTTATACGGGTGAATTTTACGGCAGGTAAATTACACTTTGTTGGGGCACCTGGGTGGCTCAGTCAGTTGAGTGGCCGACTCTTGATTTCAGCTCAGGTCATGATGCTCTGGTTTCATGGGTTCGAGCCCCACATTTGGGATTCTTTCTCCCTGTGCCTTCGCCACTCATGGGCATGCGCACATGTGCTCTCTCTCAAAATAAATAAACACACTTAAAAAAAAGTTACAGCTTCTTAAACTGTTGGGTTGGGGTACACACAGGCTCTGGATTCAGTCTGCATGGACTCAAGCCCTGGCTCTGTGACTTGAGTCAGCTGTGTCACTTGGAGCAAAGTTACTTCAACTCCCTGTGCCTTCATTTTCCCATCTGGAAAAAGGGACTTAGAGGGAACACACTTCTCAGGGTTACTGTGAGAATTACATAGGTTAACACGGGTTAAATGTGCAAGCACAAGCCAGACACAGCAAGCGCTCAGGGATGTGTACTCCTTTTCTTATGACTATTATGATCACATTCAGACAGTTATCAAGTCTGGCCAAGTTTACTTGGCAATTAGCTCTCAAATCAATCACCGTTTCTTTGCAAGTGCTTCCCTGGTCTTACGTTATAGTGCTTTTAGGCCGAACACTCGGGGCAGCTTCCTAACCTCCTCCAGGCTTGCTCGCTAGCTCCCATGTAGCCTTCTGAGACTGCACGGGAAACGTGACTACACCCACGGCAAAATCGGCTTCCAGGACCCAGTTCAGTCGCACAGGTCTCTCTGTGGAACACTCCACTCCCCCTCCCCCATCATCAAAGCGTCATACATCCCGCCACGTACCCCTAATGCTGTATCCCCTCTGTAGCGATGCCCCTGGCCCTCCCTTTGTCTGTCTGCCTACTAAGCCTCAAGTTCAGCAATGGAGACAACCCCCACCCCCACCCCGCATTGGCGTCCCCTGACCCTCTCGAGCCGTGGCCTTTCTATGCCTGTGCTGATAATCATCATGCAGGTCTCCCACACTGCACTGCAGCACAGATGAAAAACCTGGTCTCCTCCTGCAGCGGGAGCCTAGCACGGTCCCGAGGACAGTAGTACACTGTAGGTGCTCAATAAAATGTTGACTGGCCAAGTGAATGACCAGACTGTGCACATTTTCTCAGCTCCTCACAGAGGGAAAATGCACTTAGGTTTGCAAACAGCACAGGCCTATTTTTAGCATGTCACTTAAGGAAAATGAGAGGTTGTCCAGGAAAATGGAAATCTCACTACGGCTCTACCTGTTTTGAAGAACTACTGTAAAGTGTGATGAGAGAAGCCTAGGGTCAGGCCGCCTTCCGTGTGAAGCCGTTTACACTTCGCACAACGGCCAGGAGTCCGTCCGAATTCACAGAGATGGCTGGCAAGCTAATCCTTCCAGTGGAATTTGTCCTAACGTAACTGAAATCAGAGTTTCTAAACCCTTAAACTGATCTGTTAAGAACTTTTGAGACAATTCGCGGTGGGAATATAAGACAATCAAATTCAGAGAGGTTTAATTCTTTAAGAGCTTAGCTGACTGAACAGGTGAAAAATACAATGACCCGATGCCTGGGTTTCACCCCAGATTCTGATGGAAGTGGCCTAGGGTAGAAACCAAAGAGAAAATGTTTAAGTTTCCCCAGATAATTCTAAAGAGAAGCAGGGGTCAAGATACACTCTTATGAAATCTAAAATTTGTTCCTTTATGCCTCAGTGTTCTTATGGATAAAACGGTGGCACTTAGGCTTAGATTGATGGAAGACTGAAAATCCTTCTGAAAGAACGATCTATAACTAAATGTTTCTTTTCAGTCTCACTACCTTGGGTCACTGAAAAAGTTTGGCTTATTAAAACCACCTGATCAATAAGGATTACTATCCACATTATAGAGGGACGCGTACAATCCACTAAAGGACCATCAAACAATAAAAGATCCCCAAACTGCAATCGTAATCAGCCCACAATCAAATGCAAACCAAAACAAAGGTGTGAATCAACAGATAACACGGAACCATAGTATTTCCAGACGACGGAGCTGCAGGTCCTCTGGGAGTAAGTCCCTACTTGCGGGCAGGGCATGTGTTTCTCCAAAAAGAGATCCCAGCAACGGACTAAAGAGGCACTGCTTCTGTGCTCGTGTCTCTACGGGCCCGACGGAGAGACCCGAACCGACACGTGTGAAACCTCACTGTAAGATTACACCGAGTAGGACATAAACGTTAGCGTTAGAATCTCCTTCAAGTGAAAAAGGTGAACGCAATCACAGCACCATCCCGTAAACATCTATTTTTCTTCTCCAAAAACGTCCTAGTCAATCTCTTCTCATTCTTTCATTGCCACTGAGGGGTATCAGGACCTGTCACCCAAAATACACCTCACAGAAGAATGACTTTGAGCCAAAGCCATTTGAGTTCCTGAAATCGCTTATCTGCCTGAAAGGAGAGTCTCCCCCAAAGTCTCAACTGTCCCAAGTCCTGTCTCCGGGTCACTGCACTCTCTCCATCACCACGCCCACACACGGCCACACACTGTCCCACTGACCATCACTTCTCGGGCCCGCTTATCTTCTCGGAAGCATCCTTCTCCTCCCCGCTAAGTTAGCTGCGCAGACCCCAAGGCCAACCCTCCGCTGAGTCACCCAGGACTGGGCACTGGTGACGCAGGATGCACCTGTGAGTGCACTTCTGTTCTTCTCTTGTCCTTCTGCGTCTGCCAGACCGACTTAGAGAACCCAGAAGGGTGGAAGGAAAAATAATTTTTTCTTCCTCTACCATACTTTGAAATCTGACTTTACATTTAGGTATATACATCTCTCTCCGCTTTAGAAAGCTATTTTTTTTTAAAATCTGCTAAAAAATCTAAATACCTGAAAGAGTCAAACTTTTAAAAGCTTTTGAGACTCTGGGTCTAGTCTCTTTAACTTTTCAAACTAAATATTAAAACAATATACCAGAGTGCTTATTGTGTGTGGCAAGACTGCTATAAAGAAAAGAGTGGATAACGGCAAATATTTACAGTGTGCGCCGCCGGAAGGATCAGCCTCTGCTCCATGAGGACCTGCACCAGAAACGGTCTCACGATCACATTCAACCCACTTTACTAATGTTACTTCTTTCATCGTTATTCCATTATTTATCTTTTACTAATAGAAAAATTTGAAAGACTAAAATTGTACGGTAGCAAAATAACTTCAAATTAAAAGCTCCCTACTTGAAAAACTAATGGAGAGAGCTACATTTTATCATGGGGAAGACTGGAGATACCTTATTGCTGTTAATGACGGCAGACAAAATAAAGGCAAGGTGATGTCATTCTAAATACAGTGCTCCTGGAAATTAATAAAGCATTTAACATACAACCATGATACATATATCCAGTCACGCAGCCAAACACCGAGTAGTATCTCAATTAGAAGAAAATTAGCTTTAGAAGCATCTGAGATGCAGCACTTTTACCATATGAAAAACGCACATGAAAGACACAAAACGAAATAGACTTATTACTTTTAGCATGTTAAAAACAATCACATCAAAAAAAGTATACAGATAAAAATGTCATAATGACATAAGAAAATAGTGTGTGTGTGTATATAGTCTGCATATATATATATATATATATAAATCTACAGTATTTACCACTGTTGACATATATATTTTGGAGCAGCTCAGATGCTGTCACCACACCCTACACTGTACAGCCTGGTTTATTACAAGTCACAGAACCATGGTTTAAAAGTGGGAGCGAATATCCTTAGCTACAACTTGCGACACCGTCTTCCTAAGCCTCCACGTGACCTGAACCGAGCGCCTGGGGACAGCAGGGTTTGGCACGAGCTGCAGCACAGTGCTAGGCTGCTACACACTGCATTTGTTTTGCCATTTAATAACATCATTACCGAGTTGATTAAAATTACATTAGACTCATTATATACATAAAAAATATTGTCACATTCACTAGCTAAACAAATGTTACTCTCATTTGAAAAGACACACTTCGGTACCTTGAAAGTTTAAAGCTCCAACTTGTGACAAGAAGAGCCATGGGTGTTAGGGTTTCTACTCTCTTCATTATTCCAACACCGGGAAAGGGTGCTGAGAGCGAGCGCTCCCGGTGCGCACAGTCGTACTTTCTGGGAGCGCCTGAAACTTCGCCAGCGTTTTGGTAACTGTAGTGTAATAGAATATTTTAGAAGACATTGCTCATTTTTTAACCATGAACCTGAATGTTTTTCACGGAGAAAGAAAAAAAAGGAGATTTTTGAAAGCAGGAAAGTCACACCCTTTTAAAAAAAAGACTAAAATCTTAGGACTCCTATTAATAATTAGGATCACATTGTTTACAATTTTACACAGTGATAATTTAATGGCCTAAGTGCAGCGACATTCACTAGGGCCTTTAAGGAAAGGCAGAGACCAGGGAAAAGGGAAAAGGGAAAGCCAGGGAAAGCCCATGGAAATGAAGGCCCTGGGCCTGCAAACAGGTGGGCGGAAGTGAGGAGCCGCCATATTGCTGATGCAGCTTTCAAAGGGCCTTCAAAGGAGGCGCTCCGCTCCACAGCCCCGCCCTGCACTCCTCAGTGACCCTCCTGCTGGCGTCCCCTGGAGAGCAGGGCCAGGCCCTTCCTTCAAACCCGGCAGGGGCATTCTGCTCTGGGCTTTGCCAGAGTCAGACCTGAACAAAGGGCACCGAACGCACTACAACTGCTCTGACACTGACCACGGGCCGCGCCTTTGGCCATAAACTTACTTTGAGCGCCCCGATGTTTAAGCACCATTAAGTGGTGAGCCTTGCTCTCCAGTGTCTTTAATTTTCAGATGGAAAGAAAATGGCTGCAATTGCAGAGAAGCTGAATCGGGTCAGGGCAGACCCTTACGGCACTTTAGGACCTGGGTAAAAAATAGATGGGGAAAAAACAAAACTTGAGTGAAAGGTTAAGGAAAGGAAAAAATGTAAATATCCCGTGAATATAGATTAAAATTAGTTTCTTTTTTTTAATGTTTCTCTAGTTCTGTGTTCAAACATGGGTGCGCAGAGGCCTTTTGGCGTCTACTAAAAAGATGCGCACACTACATTTAGCCTTAAAAATGCCTAGTCTACGCAGTTTTTCAGTGCCTTTATAACATTTCTCAAAGGAGGAATGGCTAATGGAGTAAAAATGCTCAGGTTTTGGAGACCGATATAAATGAAACGAGTGATGAATTCTCATCATGCCTGCACTCCTCAACGCCACTGCTGTTTTTATGTTAAATTCCTTTCAACAGATCCAGTGATGATGCAATTTAACAAACGCCCATCTTAAGCAGCGTCGACGTGGGGATGAAACGCTTCTACACATTCTTACTACTAGCATGTACTGGAATTGTGCGAGATGTTTACGATAGTATGAAATACTGCTTTGGCAATTACAAACATAGCACTGTGTGTTTCAATGGTTCCTACTCTCTTGTCTTTACCAAGTATAGATAATCACAGCAATACTGATTCTTGAATAGAAAGTCCATCTCGATTTCTGTAGTGATATCCTGGAGGCGAGGGCCCTGAATACTGATACCCAGAGGAACTGGCATCTTCTAAGCCTGGCGAAGTTCTGTATCGCGCTGGACTATCTACGGAAACCGCCGGGAGGCTATGGTCCTGAAAGGAAACATGTTGAAAGGCGGAATATTTTGGTAACTTGCTCAAGTGGCTCCGGTTAGCATCCTGGGTCCACAGCTGTCCGTGAGTCTCAGGTCTGTATGTGTAACTAACTTCTGACCATTTTCTGTTATCTGGCAGATAATCCACTGGAGGGAGGATGAATTTTCTATCCTTTGGCGACTCCGAATTGCCTGCATACCCCCCAGCAGTGGTCTCAACAGGAAGAACTTCTATTCGGCTGGATGGCAGGACCAGAGGAAGGGGGCGGCCATATGATTTCTCTGGAGAGACATCGACTGAAAGAGCAGAGCCATAAGGTCTCCTGGAAGGACTCACTTGCGTCCGCTGGGTAAAGTGCGGAGATGCGAGGCCGCTGTTAGCAGCGGGGGCGTGTCGGGGAGAACTTCCGTGGTAAACGGGGGGGTTGC
This sequence comes from Helogale parvula, assembly GCA_004023845.1. NCBI lineage: Eukaryota > Metazoa > Chordata > Mammalia > Carnivora > Herpestidae > Helogale > Helogale parvula. Next base: position 86,838 of record PJEM01003776.1, read on the forward strand.
TGTAGGAGGGGGGGTGCGCTGTCCTGCGGTCTTCCCCGTCGAACGGAGACGAAGACTTTGTGGGACCCACAGGCTGCACTTTGAAAGTGAACTTGTTTGCTACTCGAGCCGGACTCGACCCCGGCTCCGCGAGCTGCCTGGGGCTGTGAGAGTACGCTCTCTCCAGCGCCTCCTCGACCGGAGCGGGGCTGTCGGCGTCAGGCACGTTATCATACTGGGAGGCGGTGGAGCCCCGCTTCCCTTCATCCACGTCCCAGACCTTCATCTTTGGCCGCACGTTTGACACCCGAGCATCGGCAGAACTTGGGACGCCGGCTGTGAGCGAGGGGTGCGCTGACCTACTTCTGCCTTCAATGGCATATTTGGCAGTTTTTTCGAGAGCTGAAACATCTGACGGTTTATTCCACTTGGGCACAAACTCCTTCCTGAGAGCTGAAGTGGCATTGCTGTTCTGGTTAGCGGCCGCGTGGTTATACTGCCTCGGGCCGTCCTGTGGGCCGGACGGAAGCTTCCTCTGCACATCTGCTTCCTCTTTCAGCTTCTTACTGTCTTCGTCCACGGATCTCCTCCTCAGCGCCCTTACTCTTTCTGGCGTGCCAACTCGCCCTTGGTGGAGAGGGGAATGCTCATGTTTTTTGTGAGGTGAGGAGCTGCTCTCTCTTCTGCTGCTCAGAGGGGGACTTGACCTGCCAACACTTCTCTGCCCGTTGCTCAGATGAGTGATGCCAGCAGATTCGGCCGGAAGCTGTCCCAAAGGTTTCCTTGGGTATTCGTCCTCTTTACCTAGAGGGGAACACAGACCCACAAATAACATAAATACAGCCATCAATGGTATCAGATATAAGAACCGCATTATGAACAGCTGCATACTTTTCATACGAACACACACACGTACACATACACCACTGGATCTGGGGGTTTAGGAGAAGCAGTTTTTAGGGAGACTGACACGAAAACATACCAAGTCAAAATCTTACTAGGCAACGTGCAGGTGGGAATATTTTATGAACTTATGAGTAAGGTTCATACAGTTATGTAACACGTGACTCTTATGTTTTCTTGAGCTACATTGCCACGTGCTTCTTCAAGGACACAGAGCGACGGTCTCGTTTCCATCACTTCAACCGCCGTGCTGGTCAGCAGTTCCGGGTCCTACGTTACTTTCGCTTTGACCGGCCTCAACTAAAACGGTTTCAAAACCTCAGTAAAACTTCTCCTTTAAGCAGGTCTACCAAATTGAAAAGGCAGGTGATGGCCAAGTGTGTTCTCAAAGTTGAAAGTGAAAAGCAGTACCTACTATTCACCAGGTACTCCACACAGTGCTGGAAGTGCAGCCAGAGCAGCCCAGCAACAAAAGGAAACGAAAGGCATCTAAAGGAAGAAGTAAAACCTTCACTCTCTGCAGATGATGCTACTATATAGAGAAAACCGGAAAGACTCCACCCAAAAGCTACTAGGACTGATAAATGAGTTCAAGAAAGTCACAGGATACAAAAACAATGTACAGAAATCTGTTGCATTTCTATATACTACTAATGAAGCAGCAGAAAGAGAAATTACAAAAACCATCTCATTTACAGTTGCACCCAAAATAATAAAATACCTAAGAGTAATAAACTTAACCAAGGGAGTGAAAGACCCGTACCTCTGAAAAGTGCAAAACACTAATGAAGGAAATTGACAATGACACAAAGAAGTGGAAAGACATTCCATGCTCATGGAAGAACAAATTTTGTTAAAACTTCTCTACCACCTAAAGCAATCTACACATTTAATGCAATCCCCATTAAGATACCAACAGCAGTTTTCACAGAACTAGAGCAAACAATCCTAAAATTCGTATGGAACCACGGAAGACCCCAAGTAGCCAAAGCAATCTAGAAAAAGAAAAACAAAACTGGAGGTACCACAACTGGAAGCCTGAAGCTGTACTACAAAGGTGCCGTGATCCGAACAGTCTGGTGCTGACACCAGAACGGATGCACTGGTCAATGGAACAGAACTGAGGTCCCAGAAAGAAACCCACAGTTACATGGCTAATTAGTCTTTGACAAAGCAGGAAACTACATGCATTGGGGAAATGCCTCTTCAATAAATGGTGCTGGGAAAACTGGACAGCAACATGCAAAAGAATGAAACTGGGCCATTTCCTCACACTATACACAAAAATAATCTCAAAATGGATAAAAGACCTAAATGTGAGATGTGAAACCATAAAAATCCTAAATGAGAGCACAGGAAGTAATGTCTCTGATATTTGCTATAGCAACATTTTTCTAGATGTCTACTCAGGCACGGGAAACAAAAGCAAAAATAAACTACTGGGACTACATCAAAATAAAAAGCTTCTGCACAGTGAAGGAAAAATATCAACAAAACTAAAAGGCAATGTACTGAATGACAAAAAAATTTTTGCAAATAACATATCAGATAAAAGGTTAGTACCCAGAAATATATAAAGAACTCCTGTAACTCAACACTCAAAAAACAAATAATCTAATTAAAAATGGGCAGAAGACATGAACAGACATTTCTCCAAAGAAGACATACAGATGGCCAACAGACACATGTACAAATGCTCAATATCACTCATCGTCAGGGAAATGCAAGTCAAAACCATAACGAGCTTTCACCTCACACCTGTCAGAATGATAAAAACGAAGCACAACAAGCAGTAAGTGCTGGCTAGGATGTGGGGGGAGGGGCCTCCATACACCACCGGGGGGCGGGGGGGGGTGGGGGACGCAGTGACACAGCCGCTGCGGAAAACAGTATGGAGGCTCCTCAGAAAGTGAGAAGTAGAACGACCCTAAGGGTCAATGATTGCACTACCGGGTACTCACCCAAACGAGATGAAAGCACTAATTCAAAGGGATACGTGGACCCCTGTGTTTACTGCAGCATTATTTACAAGAGCCAAACTATGGAAGCAGCCCAGGCGTCCACTGATAGAGGAACAGATACAGTAGATGTGCTATACATACACACACACAAATGCTACAGGATTCCACTCCTATATGGAACTTAAGAAAACAAATGATCGAAGGAACAAAAAGGAGAGACAAACCAAAACAGACTCTTAACTATGGAGAACAAACTGCTGATAACCAGGAGGGATGTGGGAAGGGAGACGGGGGACGGGGATTAACTGTACACTTGTCTTGATGAGCACGGAGTGCTGAATCACTATATCGTACACCTGAACCTAACATAACATTACGTTAACCTTACTGGAATTAAAATACAAAAAAACCCCCAAAACATTACATAAAAATTGGGCGCCTGGGTGGCTCAGTCGGTTGAGCAACTGACTTCAGCTCAGGTCATGATATCGCAGTTTGTGGGTTCAAGCTCCACGTCGGGCTCTGTGCTGACCGCTCAGAGCCCGGAGCCTGCTTCGGATTCTGTGTCTCCTTCTCTCTCTGCCCCTCCCCCACTCACACTCTTTCAATAATAAATGTAAAAAAATTTTTAAATTAAAAAAAATAAAACATTTAAAAAATGAAAACCCGAAAATGATTATAATAATGAAGATGTCCCATAAATGTCATCGTGAAAAAAAAACAACAGTGGACTTCCCTTGTACCAGTTCCGTGGTTTACAACAGGTGTTTCATGAGGTGCCAGTCTGGCTCTGTCAGTGGAGCACGGAGTTCCTGATCTCGGGCTGTAACTTTGAGCCCCCTACACTGGGTATAGAAATTATTTTTAAAAATCTTTAAACTAAGTTTTTCACATATTGAAAAATAATATTCTCACCTACAAGCATGCAGTTGCTCTCCAGGTACCTTCCCGCCCATCCATCTACGAGAGTCACTGTGTAAACCGCTCTGGGCACCGCGCTAGGCAACATGTCGCTGGAAGCGAGCACACAGACCCCGTGTTCATGTCACTCACGCTCTGGGTGATGATAATTTTGTTCTTCACCCACATATTGGACTTTTAAGATATTGAAAAAATACATTCGGTGAGCTTTCCTTTGGGTGGGAGGGAGCGGAGAATGATGGAGAAACAACACCCTTTAAAGAGTTAAGCTACCTGGGGATCGGAATTAAGCCAAAAATAACCTTTGTGCTCTTCGAATCCAGGAGTTTTTGAACGTTGTAAAAGCAGGCTCTTTTTTTTTTTTCTAACCAAATTTCATATGAGTCCCCAATATATAAAGAAAATAAAAACACAGCTGCTCTGATAAAAGTGGAAAGTCACCCCTTTCCCTCTTCCCTCAACTGGGCGGCTGCTCAGAGCCCGAGGCTCAAGACTCAGTCCCAGTCCTGCCGGCCCCGGAGAGATGGGGACGGGGTCTCAGAGAGGCAGACAAGGAACGGGACCCGGGGCCGCGTGTTTTCACTCCCCGCTCGCTGCTTTCTGCCACTGTGCCACGTTCAGGACGCTCCAGAGACACTTCTGATGGTGTTAGTGAATTCTGACTTTACTTGGACAGTATTTGCGTCCGCTCTCCATTTTGCACATTTGAAAGCACACAAATCACTAGACTTGGCAATTGCGGTTTGTTTCATTCACTTATCCATTCAACAAATACGTATGTATCGAGCAAATTCTATGGGCCAGGCACTGCCGAGGGAGCTGGCAGTCCAGGAAGGACACGGAGGATGCAGTCCAGGAAGGACACGGAGGATGCAGTCCCCGTGGGGCACACATGCTCGTGGGCAGAGCTAGGAAGATGGCACCAGGAGAAGGCAGCGGGAGAAGCTGGCGTGGGGCAGGACCGTGCAGGGCAGAGCTCTGGCAAGGACAGAGGCGCGCCGTGCCACTCGAGTGGCTTCAGCTGCCTGCACAGAGAGCCACCAACATTTCAGTCCATATGGAATCATTTGAAATATTTAAAAAGTTCTCTGTGGCGGTGTTGAACACTACCACCGCCAGATTTCAAGACGAGCTGCCGCCGCCACGGCCCGTACGTGGACACCCTAGAACATGATCCAGGGCTGACAGCTTCACCTGTTTCTCTTAGCCTGGATTGGGAATGCTCACCTCCCACCGTCAGAGCTGCAATGTGGATCAATTCGCAACCCACGAAAACCAAATTCCCTTGTAGTTAGGGTTTTGTAAGGTTAGCTAACTGCTGGGGACTGAATGTTTGTGTCCCCCCAGAACTCATATGCTGAACTCACCAGCGAAACGGTACTTGGAGTTGGGGTATGGAGGTAATGAGGTCATGAGGGGGACCCGCCGGGACCAGTGCCCCCACCGGTCGTCTGGGCGGAGTGGAGGGCGGGCCACAAAGGGACGTGTGATCTGCCCCGCCTTGACCTCCGCCTCTGACAGGTTTCAAGGACAGCAGCCACTTGAACCACAGGGGTGCAGCACAGGGGTCCTCCCGGCGGAGGCCAACAGTGGAGTGAGGGGTGGCCCCTGGCAGAGCAGGGAGGAGCGCCCCGTTGGAGGAGCAGCGATCAGACGGGGGGCTCTAAGACAGACGGGGGACAGCGCTTCTCCCTCTGTCATCACACCCTCCCAAATACACCAGACAGGTGCCACGTGGCGGGAAAGACCGGCCCTGATTCTGGCGTGAAGCACCGGGCAGTGCGTGGCACGCGGCAGCCCCATGAGGAGTGGCACCGGCTGGTCCTCTGCGGTGGCCCGGGCACTAGAGCAAGATTTAATTCTGTGTGTGTTCTCTCCTTCAGCAAAGTCTGTGCCTCAGAGCTACCTCACTGTGACGGGCTGAACTGTGTCCCTTCAGGATTCATGTGTGGAACTAACCCTTAAACCCCTCAGAATGTGACAACACTTGAATGTAGGGACTTTACAGAGGTAATTAAGGTTCAATGAGGTCACCGGAGTGGGCCCCTCAGACAGTACGACTGACGTCCTTGTAAGAAGAGATGAACGGACACAGATGGGGGACTTTGTAGGGAAGACCACGTAGGAAGACGCCCAGCTAAAAGCCGAGGAGAGAAGAATCCAACCTTGCCAACACTTTGATCTTGGACTTCTCAGCCTCCAGAATTATGAGAAAACATTTCGCTGTTGTTAAAGCCACTTTGTTGGTGGTACTACCCTTAAGTCTATATCCTCAATCTCCAAACTGACTTACTGTACTAAACACAAATTGAATGGATTGCCTTTTTCTGCCAGTTAAAAATCATGTATTTCATTATGCTGAAATTTTAATTTATAATTACACCTTTATGGTCCTAGCATATTTCCAATGTTGACAATGTAATGAAACCAACTACAGTAATTAAAATTTACTTTACGTAACCACGTCAAAGACAACTGCACAAAGCAAATGTGGAAGGCAGACACTGCAGTAACAGGTCCATAAGGGTGATGAGAATTCCACTACTTTGCAGATTCCCACATGCCCTTTCCTATGTCTTGTGGTCACCCAGGTATGCCAGGGACAGTCAATTTAGGCATGGCTTCCATAGTATTTGCCATAGACACTCAGGTATATTGACTTATTGATAATGACCAACACGAAAGGGTATCTTTGTAAATGTCTTACTCAGAATTTAAGCAAGACTCTAGATTTGGACTAACTGAACCAGAGTAGAAAGGGGTTAATAAGAGACCAATTCAGTGGAAAGATTTAAAAACAAATAAACAAAACAAAACGAGCAAACAAAAAAAAACCTTGGGGGAGGTGGAAGAAAGTGGGGAGAAAAGACTAGGAGAGAAAATGGAACATCTCTGGGGAAATAAGGCTGTATCACACCCTGGCCCAATATTCTAGTACCTACAGACTTTCATTCTGAAAGCCTTTAGATACAGAAACGGCATCTATATGGGTAAAGACTAGCAAGACACAGAGTAAGAATGTAGGATTATGGGCATAAGGCACGTTTTTCTCAGGAGAAGGAATAAGACTGAGAAAAAAGTAATGGACAGACCAAGGTGGTAATTCATGTACAAAACAAAATGGAAAGGTATGTGTCATACACACATACATGGGAGATTGAAATTTTCAATGTAAAGGGTAAGAAAAAAGTATTCACGTTACGTTTAACACTACTTTATATTCAAGTCAATGCAGAAAGTTTCCTAAGGAAGGGACATTAATATTCTGTGTATCTACACATCACAGTAGAAGTAAAAGAAAACTTTAACATGCTCTATTTCCTGAATGGGCAAGAGGCTCAAATTCACGGTGGGGGAAAAATTCTGTGACTGTTCTAAAGTGTCGAAAAAGTAGCATCTCTAAGTTCTTTCATGGTAGCCCAGGACACATTTCCCGTTCCCCTCCAAGACAGTAACCTAGTTAAAGTAACTACTCCTTCTGTATTCCTACCTCTCGGAGTACCTCTTACTAGGAAGACAGTACGGGAGTCACAGTAAGGTGTTGACAGAATGTCCATTCGTGCATATGTAATTCACATGAATTAGAGCAACGACACGTTGTTCATATAAACAGTGCAGAAACAATGGTTTGTTCATTCATTTGTTCATTCATTCATTCATGGCTTAAAATACCAGAACGTTAGTCCCTCACAGTTCTGGAGGCCACGAGTGTGAAGCCAGTATCACTGGGCCAGAATCAAAATGGTGACAGAGCCACACTCCCTCTGGAGGCTCTAGAGTAGAACCAGGTCTACGCCTCTCCCAGCTCGTGGTGGTTCCGGGCATTCGCTGACTTGGGGCCACATAGGTCTTCGGGCCAGCATCGTGGACCAGCTGTCTGCCCGCTCTTCACACCACCTTCTCCTCTATGCGCGTCAGGCCTTCCAACGCCTCCTTCTCACAGGGACACACGTAATTGCATTTAGGGTATACTGGATGATTCAGAATAATGTCCCCACTTCAAGTCAAAATTTAACCTCTTATGGACATTGGCTTCCAGGCCTTGCTTACCCACTTGTACTTTTGGGTTAAGGCTTCTTTAGAGATACTTTTTTTCTGTCTTCCAATAAAACTTTATTTAAAAAACAGGTGGCTGGTCAGATTTGTCCTTCCAGCTAGAATTATTCAAGCTCCATTTAAAGGGTAGGACTCATTCTAATTTCATCAGTTTTTCTTCCTTTGTTTTCTTATAGGGGTTCACAAAGTTTTTTTCTTTTCTTTTCTTTTCTTTTTTTTTTTTAACAAAGACCTTCTATAAGCTTTGCAGCTTAATATAAAAGGTTAAATTTGATAAAAGTACTATAAACCTTGATAAATATACAACTAAAGTATGCGATGCTGATTTACATCTTTCTGAATAGAATACAGAGAAAAAAGGTTTTCAAGGAATGAGGGGTCTGAAAAACACAAAACCTGTTGATCTATATTTTCTATTTACCTTTGAATCTATCTAATAATGTTTTATACTATTAGTACTGAATTTCTTTTTTTTAATTTACTTTTTAATTTACATCCAAGTTAGTTAGCATGTAGTGCAATAATGATTTCAGGAGGAGAATCCAGTGATTCATCCCCTACATATAACACTCAGTGCTCTTCCCAACGAGTGTCCTCCTAATGCCCCTTCCCCACTTAACCCATCCCCCCACCCAGGACCCCTTCAGCAACCCCCAGTTTGTTCTCTATGAGTCTCGGGCGCCTGAGTGGCTCAGTTGGTTAAGCTTCTGACTTCAACTTAGGTCATGATCTCCTGGTTTGTGAGTTTGAGCCCTGCATCAGGCTCTGTGCTGACAGCTCAGAGCCTGGAGCCTGCCTCCAATTCTGTCTACCTCTCTCTCTGACCCTCCCTTGCTCGTTTTCTGTCTCTCTCTCAAAAGAGATTTAATTTAAATTAAAAAAAAAAAAAATAAGAATCTTTTGTGTTTTGTCCCCCTCTGTTTTTATATTATTTTTGCTTCCCTTCTCTCATGTTCATCTGTTTTGTATCTTAAATTCTACATATGAGTGAAGTCATATATTTGTCTTTCTTGGACTAATTTCACTTAGCATAATGTGCTCTATTTCCATCCATATTGTTGCAAATGGCAAGATTTCTTTCTTTTTCATTGCTGGGCAATACTCCAGTGTGTGTGTGTGTGTGTGTGTGTGTGTGTGTGTGTGTACACATATCTTCTTTATCCATTTACCTGTCGATGGACATTTGGACTCTTTCCATACTTTGGCTGCTGTAGACTGCGCTGCTGCTATAAACACTGGGGTGCGTGTGACTCTTCGAAACAGCACACCTGTATCCCTTAGATAAATACCTAGCAGTGCAATTGCTGGGTCGTAAGGTAGCTCTATTTTTAATTTTTTGAGGACCCTCCACACTGCTTTCCAGAGTGGCTGCACTAGTTTGCACTCCCAGCATCAGTGAAAAGAGATTCCCTCTGCATCCTCACCAACACCTGTTGTTGCCTGAGTTGTTAATGTTAGCCACTCTGACAGGTGTGAGGTGGTATCTCAGTGTGGTTTTGATTTGTGTTTCCCTGATGATGAGTGATGTTGAGCATTTGTTCATGTGCCTGTAGGCCATCTGGATGTCCTCTTTAGAGAAGCGTCTATTCATGTCTTTTGCCCATTTCTTCACTGGATTATTTGTTTTTTTGGGTGTTGAGTTTGATAAGTTCTTTATAGATTTTGGGTACTAACCCTTTATCTGATACGTCGTTTGCACATACCTTCTCCCATTCTGTCAGTTACCTTTTAGTTTTGCTGATTGTTTCCTTCACTGTGTAGAAGCCTTTTATCTTGATGAGGCCCCAGTAGTTCATTTTTGCTTTTGTTTCCCTTGCCTCCGGACACGTGTTGAGTAAGAAGTTGCTGCAGCTGAGGTCAGAGAGGTTTTGGCCTGCTTTCTCCTCGAATATTTTGATGGCTTCCTGTCTAGTGTTTAGGTCTTTCATCCATGTTGAGTTTATTTTTGTGTATTTTTGTGTCCAGATTCATTTTTCTGCATGTCACTGTCCAGTTTTCCCAACACCATTTGCTGACTTTATTCGATTGGATATTCTTTCCTGCTTTGTCGAAGATTAGGTGGCCATACGTTTGTGGGTCCATTTCTGGGCTCTCTCTTCTGTTCCAGTGACCTGAGTGTCTATTCTTGTGCCAGTGCCATACTGTCTTGATGATGACAGCTTTGTAATACAGCTTCAAGTCCGGGACTGTGATGCCTCCTTCCAGCTTTGGTTTTATTTTTCAGAATTGCTTTGGCTATTTGGGGTCTTTTCTGATTCCATACAAACGTTAGGACTGTTTGTTCCAGCTCTGTGAAGAATGCTGGTGTTATTTTGATAGGAATTGCACTGAATATGTAGATTGCTCTGGGTAGTATTGACATTTTAACAATGTTTGTTCTTCCAATCCAGGAGCATGGAATATTTTTCCATTTTTTTTGGTGTGTCTTCTTCAATTTCCTTCATCAGCTTTCTATAGTTTTCAGTGTATAGATTTTTCACCTCTTTGGTTAGGTTTATTCCTAGGTATTTTATAGCTTTTGGTGCACATAATGGTTATTAATACCCAAGATCTACCAGCTAAGAAATTAGACATAGCAGCATTTAGAGAGAAAAAAATCCCGTGTAGACAAAATGACACTGTATCTAATTAACTCCTAAGTGGTCATCTCTCAATAGGTAGTTGGACATTGTAGCAGGTGGAGGGTGAATACCTCAAATGTACAATGACATTGAGAGGACAGAGCCTCTTTGCACCCCCACGCAGAGACTTCCAGCACGCACGAAGGAAGGGAAACCAATGGGAAAGAGGCAGCAGATGATCTAAGAAGGAGCTTCCCAAAGTGCAGGCACTTAAAAAACCCAACTCCTTCCAATTTTTAAGATAGTAACACGCACAACACTAGGGAGGCTAAAGGTATTCTCATGTGCCAGACTCTAAAGCAGACCAGGGTTTAATTTAAAACAGTGTCCGGTCACACTTCCCTTCCGTAGCGATTTGCGACCTGGCGGCAACCTAAAGACTAAGAGGTGGAACTAACACCTGGCTCATGACCCTGGCATCGACATCTACCCGCCTTCCGCAAACACCTCCTGCCCGACGCACCGGGGGCTAGGCCATGTTCAAGTTATTCCCACAGCTGACCAAACACCTCTGACCAGTGTGAAATTCTCAGTAACCCAACACCTCTCAAATGTACGCACGCTGTCTGCACTTCGGGGCAGGTCCTTGGCCCTCGGGGCGACACTGGCTGTGAAGTGTCTCTCGGGAGGAGAGGGAATGAGAAGGGGCGGGAAGAAGTGACCGAGAAGAAAAGAGGGAAAGCGGTGAGGAGAGAAAGCAGCAGAGAGCGGGGAGGAGGCGTGATGGGGAGCTAGAATAACGGAGAGAACCAGAAAGGGAAGGAAGCAGGGCGGAAGGGCAGAAGGCGGAAACGGCCACCGGGAACTGAGGCGCCGAGCAGCGGCTCCCTTCCCGGGGCCGCTCAAGTCCGCGCGGGGATTTGCTCGTGTTCCACAAAAACCGGGCAGGCAGAGGCCTCTCCACCCCAACGGCAGTACCCGAACTCAAGGACTTCGTGCCAGGGCAGTCCGTCCTCGGTAGTTATGAAGTCTGGACGAAAACTCTACTAAACATTGTTGTAAAAGGCAATTCTTTTCTGCATATGAATTATTCAGCTTCCACGGAGCTGGAGATAAATCTCTGTAGGCCCCTCATGAAGGACAAATGCCATCACCAAGAATATTTCCATATGCTAATAAATATGCTTTGCCCTTTCCCTGCAAAAGTCGATCCAAATAAGCATTAAACATTCTTGTACAATCTCTCCTTAGATCCACCTGAACTGACTTGAGCCCTGCCACACACACACACACGAACACTGCTGCACTTGGCTTTGCTCGGTTCACCCGTCTCCTCTCACCCCTACGCAATCGAGTGGAACTACAAGATTCAAGCATAACTGATGTCAAAGCGGACGGCTATAAATAGGCAATATGTATTAATATTTATTATTCATACTTTCATTCTGGACTTCTTTTCAGTAGCCGCAATACTGTGTGTGCTCATCCCACTTCAGCTGCCTGCCTAGAATTTAAATCGTTCTCTTCTTGAAAACATAGGTGTTTAAAAGAATTACTGCCCTACTCTTAAAGGGCAGGAAAGCACCACAGTCCCTATGATATAACAGCAAGACATCTTTGTGAAAATATCACATTAATGACAGTTTTCACCAGCATTCCATCAAAAGTGGTATTTTTATGATATATTTCAGAATAAAGGCAAAAAGTTTATTAGTTTTTTTGAACAACAGGTTTTTTTCTCTGGAAAACAAAAAAAGTAAGTAAAAAGAATAAATACTCTAGCCATCCCTTAAGGAAAAAAAAAATGGAGTCCCTCAAATCCCCTCAGGTTTGTTCATCTTTGATCTTACCCAGGTCTCTGACGCCACCCAGTGGACACGACACTCAACTACAAGCCTCGCAGATTGATTGTTTAAGAGGCATCACCAGCTTCACGCACCCAACAAGAGACACAGAATTCCAGCACAGCGCTCTACGCGTTTTCTCTTGTGAGCAATATCCTACTGCTAAATGTCAACAAGAGGACACATGTACTCTGACTGTTCTAAGAGTTTTCAGTAAGAAATGGTAGGGGCTGTTGTCGGGAAAACTGTTCTGGGGAAGAGCCACCTTACTCCTCCCCAGATCAAATAGTAAGTCCAACTGAGTTTGAAAACATTGTCACAGAACCAGTGATTTCAAAATATATCTGAAAAATCAAATGGCTTTATATCTGTTTAATGTGCCCTTAGCCAGAAAAATATACAATTCAAGCATTACGACAGCCTTCAACTAGCATACCCCTTTCTGTAAGCACCAAAGAATTACAGAACCGTGGACTGCGAGTAACTTGTTCGGTGAGTGCTCTGCAAGACGAGCAAACATTTCTAATACGTTTTAACTCGATAGACAAGCGATGTCTTGCAACATGGGACCTCCTCATCTGCAAGCTACCACTGCTGACGCTGGCGGCAGCACGGCCGTGAGCGCTTTTCAAAATCAAACAAAAGCCGCCTAACGTAAGGACGACAACCCTTCCAGAAGAGAACCGGAAGAACACAGGAGGATTCCATCATGTTCGGAGATCTTTAAAGATAAATGGGGAAAGTAAAAGACCAAAAAAACGCCAAGTCCAATCCCCCCGGGTGGGGCGCGGCAGAGGAGGCTGGGTGCACGGGGACCCGCAGTGGCCGGGCGGTGTGGCTGAGCCTCTCTGCTGGCCAGGGACCCGGCAACAGGAAAAAGTGGTTCGTCCTGCGACTTCGGTCACTGAGGAGAATTCAGCTGGAGTCCTGGCTTCTATTTCAACTGATGAACTAAGTATCTTCCAAATTTATTTGACATACATTTTTTTAATTCCCAAAGATCTAGAGCTAACTATAGAAAAATTGAAGAGAATTAAATACAGGATTAATTCTGTATTTTTTGCATTAAAGAATCTTTTGTATTTAGTATTTTATATAATTACAGCAAGAGAATTTGGCCAAGTTGCCTTTTCATGCCACTTGAAAGTGGTTCGAACTTAAGATTAGAAATTTATAAACAGTAGTGTAACAAATTTTTAAGGGACTCAAAGTTCAGCAAATTCTTAAACTAGATTTAGAAATTATTTAAGAACTAGAGAAGGTTTTGTTTTTAAATTTAAAAGTTGTATGTTTAATGGATTGTATATATTAAATTTATAAGTAATTTAAAGTGTTTGTAGGAATTTATTTGTAAATGGAACAAACATTAACATTAACCAAACATTAACATTCCCTTTAAAAGAGAATGGTAGGTTTTCCCAGGTCTACTAACTTTTGTAAGCTCAATTAACAAACTAAAGCATAACTAGTTTTCTGGATTCC